>CM021109.1:494144549-494398061 GCA_007115665.2 Sequoiadendron giganteum | reverse complement strand
TATCTGTTTTTTCCCATTTCAGTAGTCTTTTCCCTAGCATATATAACTTGTCTTAAGGATCTTCTTATTTCTTTTTCCAAATTCCAACGTTGCCTATTCTTTGTAGTGGGCAAAAACCTGATAAGAGGAATCGCCGTTAGAAATTGCATTCCGATGTAAGAAACCAAAAGAAGTTATAGATTATGTTTACTTCAGAATATGACTAAACCCTCCTAAAGTACCAAGGCATGTATCCTACAGAATAAAATTTATTCTCAAGAAACAAAATCATAAACATGATCCATGAAGGAAAAAGGCATTTGAGATGGAAAGATATAGTTGAAAAATAGGTGGCACTCCCAACTGTAAAGAAAATATTGAAAAACCTTTCAAGAAAAACATAACAGGGATAGAGACATGAACACACTCAAATCAAAATGTCTATTGCATTCTTTGTTAATTTAAGATTGACAAATTGTACTTTCATAAAACTCAAGTTTGTCACCTGAAACCTGGAATATAAGCATTGCGAAATAATTCAGATGTAAGAATCATTTGTTTGTCCTGCATATCAAAGATATGCTTTCCCTCTGTAAAACTGCTACCAAATGTTGTGCGGGAAATAACATCTGTTGTGAGATCATGTAACTCCTTTTTCACTTCAAGTTCTGATGTACCTGACAATACCAATTTACTCCATTCGTCCAACATATTGGCACTGCTTTTCATAATCGTTGGAATCATACCCTGTAATTACAGAACTAGTTAATCAAAATATTTAAGTTTCTAGTATGACAGAACATGTCTTCCTATGATTCAAAATATAAATATCAAAATAGAGAATTAAATTTACAAATAATCTACATGGTTTCTAACAGATTAGGTTTTTTTTCAGTCATGTATCAGGAATATATTTAGGATAAAAATAACTTCTACAGATAGGAGCAGAATATCAGTATTTCAAAAGTATGTGAAATCTGCCCCTCGGTCATTACAATTTTTATTTTTTTTCTTTTTAATTTCAATTCGCAACAACTGCCCATTAAAGCAACCACCACCGTGGTGACAACTCCACGCCTCCACTCAAAAGCTTACAATAACCCTTCATTAAAGGTATGCCAAAACAGGGCAGCGGGGCCATGGCCTTTAACTTGGATTTCCTCATGCATACTTTGGTTGCAGAAGCCTCTTTGTTGATTAGGCCAAACCCTTTTCTACAGTAGATATAGAGGTCAGATTCTTGGGTTTTTATTTTCTCTAGGGATGGGGAATTTCATCAATGGTTAGATTGTTCCATGAATTTTCCCCTAGCATTAGAATCAGCATTCTAAACAGTCAATTTATCTTTCCTGTAGATTTTGTACTCTGTTTTATTTAAATGTGTATAAGATCCTACAATTCTAGGTGCCATGTTTAGGTTGTCTGCAAATGCATTAATGCTCTTTCTTTGTCTCTCTCACTTCAGCTGCCTGTGCTTGTATGTTCTAATCCATTCTGATTTGTAGTTTTTGTTTTGGGATCCATTTACGATGTTTGCTTTCAATCGGATCTTATTTTTAGACCCAGAAGGAAGTTTTTTCAATTAAAGAATTGGTGAGTTTCAAGGTATTTAATATGACTGATAATTAATAGTGTTTTTGGGTTTAATTGGGTAATAGTTTTCTGCATTTATGAACTTTTTTTTGTTAGAAATTACACTTTGTTCATGATGAACATGAAAGAAAGTTATACAAAATCTTTCGTAATTGTATCCAAAAGCACTATCAATCATTATCATAAGATGTAGAAATAATATATTGAATATAATTATTTATTGTTGATGCAATATCAACCATAAAGAAAACATTGGATTGTCAGAGGAATAACCAACTTAAAGCCCAATAGTCTTGCAGACACTAGGAAGGATCTTCCCTACCCAACTAAATTTTAACCAGAGACTAACTCCCCTTATAACTAGGTGTGGTACTAGCACCAACACAATTCAAGAGTAATTGTTGCTATTATTTTCTGTGTTATGGCTTAAATCGGTTTCCTTAATAGCTTTTTTCACAAGTTCATCCTTAAAAGGATTTTACAACACTCATGAACAATATTTCTTTAATTCTTGAAATTTTGTTCCTTCTTCAGCATTTTTAAATATAGGAAAAAATTACAGTCTCACCTGAAACAATACAACAAAGGATTTGGCATGCTGAAATGTTAATTTTTTAGATTATGCCCCTTCATCTGGCCAAGAACGAAGGAAACATCTGCTACACATAAATTAAAAATCTACTACACATAAATTAAAATTTTATTTAGGAAAATGGGTAGGAGCATCTATTATTTGTTCTATAGATTTTTCAAGTCTTTTTTTTTATCTTTTTCAAGAGGGGTAAAAATTATTTTCCTCCAACTTAAAATAGATTTTTCTTGAATTTATTGGTAAGGTTCTAAATCTAGGAAAAATGTCTTAAGTTGGTGAAGGAAATTTCTTGGCCTTGCACTCAGCAAGACTTGATCTTTGCTAGGCTTATTTGAAAAATTTCAACTTCACCAATAGACCAAGGGTCCATTGATAAAGGGCTCCTATTTACCAAGAAATATTACTAATTACCCTTTACCTTAAACTTGTGGACGAACCCTAGTGCTTAGGCTATGCTACTAGATATTTGACCTCAGATAGTAGAACATGGGCATTAGATCCCAAGAACTTGGGCCTTAAACCTTAGACCTTAGAGCTTCAAAGCTTCTATATTGAACCTTGGATCGTTGGATGATTAAAGCTTGGATCCAAGACCGTGTATACTAGACTATGGACCCTAGAATTTAAACACTAGATTATAGAAATTAATCATGCCCTAAATCTGAGAAATCAAAAATTGTATGTTTGATGTTTACCGTAAAACTTGGAGCCTAGACCTTGGGCCCTATCCCTAGATTATAGATCATTAACCCTTGGCCAAGAAACTTATACCACTTATTGTGAACTCATAGATCTTGAATTTGGGATCACTAGGACTTCAGCATTATGCACCCTCAATAAGAAACATATAACCTATACCATAAATCCTTGGACCATTAGCATTTGACCCTATCCTTAGAGCCTTAACTTTAGACGTTGGGATGTGGACACTATACCCTTTGGACCTATGTCATAAGAACTTGACCCTCAAATCGTAGGATATGTGCCCTTATATTGTGTCTCTTGATTCTTCACCTTGGAATCCAAGACTTCTTGAACATTACACATTGAGTACTTGATCTTGGGCCTTAGAATTTGGACTATAAAATGAAAGCATGGACCCTATAGATCAAATCCTTGAACCAAACCTTGTTTTAGAAACATTATCCTAAAGCCTTTTACCTTTGAAGTTGGATCGTAAACCCTAGAACCTTAACTTTGGACCCATGAACACTATATGAACACTATATGTTGTAGCTTGTATACATCTCCAAGGGACTAGTCTCGCCCCAGCATGACACCCCTTTTCGACCCCAACTTGGCAAAATGTAAGACCAAGGTAAGGCGGATTGGGCATTAGGTTGGGTGTCGAGGATACCCCTGAGTCAACAAAAAGATAGGGACTAGGCTTGCCCCAACATGACACCCCTTTCCGACCCCAACTTGGCAAAATGTAAGACCAAGGTAAGGCGGGTTGGGTGTTATACTGGGTTGCGAGAATACCCCTGAATCAACCAAAAAAAAAAGAAGAAAGAGAAGTCTAGACATTTTTATTGTTAGAATGTAAGACCCCTTATAGGATGTTGTATACATCTCAGGGGACTAGTCTCGCCCCAACATGACACCCCTTCTTGACCCCAACTTGGCAGAATGTAAGACCAAGGTAAGGTGGGTTGGGTGTTGGGTTGGCTTGCAGGGATACCCCTGAGTCAACAAAAAGAAGAAGAAAGAGAAGTCCGTACCATTTTATCATTTGAATGTAACACCCCTTGTGGGTTGTTCTATACATCACTAGGGGAATAGTCTCGCCCCAACATGATGCCCCTTATCGACCCCAACTTGGCAAAATGTAAGACCAAGGTAAGGCAGGTTGGGCATTGGGTTGGGTTGCAAGGTAACCCTGAGTGAACAAAAAAAGAAAAGAAGTACATACCTTTTTATTGTCTTTGAAATGGGGATTGCAATATTTTGATTAATTAGAGACCAATTTATAGAAAAATCATAATGTGATTTTAGTGTACCTATTGATCAATACACCAATAATCTATTTGTTTTAAGTAACATAGCATCCTTCTCCTCCACCCTTTGGATCAAAGGTGCATATTAGAAGAATTTATATCCTCTTTCATGATATTTTCATAATACTATTATAAAGGGGAACAGAGGTGTATTATGGAATCAACCCAAAATCTGATCATTTGATGGACTAGCAGGTTGGTCAGTAGGATGGTGAAGGTTTTTGAGTGTTTTTGTCTTGAATAAGGTCAATCAAGACCATTTGATATGTATTTGGGTAGGTTTGAGTCCTAGGGGTCAAAAATGCAAAAAAAATACAATCTTGCACCAAAAGTTGTCAAAATTAATCACACAAATATGCAAGGTAAGAGTCTTGAAGATGTAATAAGGCTAAAATGAAGCTATTTGAGTGATTTGAGGGGTCAGGTATCTAGGAGTGGAAAGTTGCGTAATAGAAAAATGTTGTCATTTTGCAATTTCAAGGGAATTTGATGGGTCAAGGAGTGTAAAAGGTAGTTAAAGGCATTTGATAGTTGGATTTTGGAGGGAACATGTATAAGAAGCCTCAAAAGGCTCGGGCATCTGTTGAAGAAAGTTTGTATTGAATCATCCATTTAATAGACAACGTTATATTCTGCAATTTTTCTTCTCCCCTGAACTTTGTTATGCTTTGAAATCATTTGTAATTTACGAAAGCATGTCATAAATCTCCCTTGAAGCAGGTTTGAGTGGTTTATATTAAGATTTGAGGGAGTTCTTGCTAATTTTCTAAAGACTGCCTATGTTAGGCCAGTGAGGGCATAAATTGTAGTTATGTTATGTATCTCATTGGAATGGCAGGATCACTTGGTAGAGTAGGTGTTTACATGTTTTAGAGGGAAAAGGAAGTGACTTGTGAGGTTTGGGTGAAGCCCTAGGGATGGAAAATATTGTTTTCCTTGTGAATTTGAGAAACCAAAGTAGGGTTTTGATGAACCAGTGAAGAACTTGTTGATCTAATGAAATTTTAAGTTTTTGTAGGGTATTTGGAAGGTGTTTGATGCTTTGTGGTGGTCTGGAAAGGCCTGGGCATATGACTTTCAATAAACCCTTGGGTTTTAGCATGTAAAAGGAGGGTTTTTTGGGACATCACTTTAGAATGTTTGTTTCTGAGAACTAACCATGGATTTTGTTGTTTTAGTACATAACAAATGACTTCCCATTGGTTTGGAGTGAAAATAGTGTCTTTAAGAGTGACCTCCTTTGTAAATTGAGGCTAATTGGTGTACTAAAAATAGAGGCAGTTGAAAGGTTTTCAAGTTTGTCTCAAAGAATCCTTGTGGAGTCTATTGGTATGTTGTTTTGGATTAGGTTGTGAGTCTCAGAGGGTGCTAAGAAGGTTCTTGAATGACCTTCTCTAAAAGAACTTGTGCAAAGTTGAGTTTTGAGGCTACAAGCCTATATGGAGTGGTTTAGTGATAAGTTGAATTTGTATGAGCATCTTAATCTTGTTAGATGCCTCTTATGACCGTGTGGAAGATCTTAACCTCTTGGTGAAGTTGAGAGCCATCCAATATTGCATCATACAAAGGGATGGAAAAGAATGAACCAAAATAGGTAAAACCAAGGAATTCTTTGTCATAAGATTGAAACTCCCCATAATATATATCTAGGGATCACTTCATATTTTTGACAAAGTAATCTTATTAAAAGAATATTATAAATGAAAGAAAATTGATCAAGTTGTGACTGAGCTTTATGGTTAAGGAAATTTAGAACTACCTTGTCTTATGTTGAGGATGATTAAATTTATGTTTTACTAATTTTGGTGGTTGAGTGTGATCCAAGTATAGTCTTAACGGTGGAAAACAAGCTTCATTTAAAATATATATATATATATATATATATATATATATATATATTTATATAAGGTTTTAACTAAGGGATGGATGCAAAATAAGAGGTATGGATTCACTTGACTTCACCTCACCCAATTTTTATGGTTATAATATTGAATTTCATGTATTTGATTTATGTGTATATGAAATATAATAGAATCTCACCTTCTTATTTATTTGTCTATATGTATTCTATATTTAATGGATTATAAAATATTGTTAGTAGTTTTGAATAAATGAAGATTAGCATTTGACATTAATAATTATTGAATAGAAAATAAAAGAAGAAATGTTAGTTATTGACCAAAATTAGCATGGTATTCAATATCATATAGTATCATAATTGATAAAGAAAAAGTATCAAATTGATGAGTACAAAGTATTACTTATAATATTATTACTAATTTTGTATTTTACAAAAATGTAGAATGTCTGGTCAATAAAGAAAACCTTTATTATAAATGTAGTTCAAATAAATTGAAAAGCTTACAAAAGAGGTGTGTAAGATCGAGAGCACAAATTTAAAGATCTTCATTTTTCCTGAAATCAATGCTTTGCATGAGCATTTTATTGGACCTTTCAACTCATCCAGCTCATCATTGAATTCTCCACCCCCTGCACGTTGATGTCATTTCTATCAGACTTGTTCACTCATGAAGACTACCACATAGGTCTGTTCAATTTCTAGTTGAAGGTTATTTATAGGACTAGGACTAAAACATGGATTGCCACATCACCATACAAAGGTTTCATTCTACTGTTGGAGGTTTGCTCGACTTGGATTTCCTTTTATAGCTCATGGTTTACGATAATAGCTTGGAAGGAAAAATGTGATAGTTAGCGGGAGCATGACTTGCAGAGGAGGGAGAATGAATGAAGATGGAAGGAGGCATGATGTGGAGTTAAAGGAAGGAATAGAGTGGTGTAAATGAGGATTATGCAATTTTTATGGGGGGACAATGTCAATAAAAAGGGTGAGGTTCTTTATGGATGGTTTCGAATTGCACATGCAGATATACGATTATGGTTTTCGAGCACAAAATGCTCTTTTAATGTCGCTTTAATGGATGTGCATGCTCGATGATATACCTCCCATTTTTAGCACAGAGAAAAGGGGGGGGAGGGAATTGGTGAGAGGATTTGCATTACATTGCCAAGGCCGACTCTTAGTGCTTTGCTCAAATCATGGCTTCTTCATGACCCAATGATGAGATTCGTGTTATTGCATGATGGAAAACGAAGTACCAAATCCATTTGCGTAGTATTATGATCATGCTAGAGGGGCACAAAGGAGGGGGTTTTGAAGATGTGCCTTGAGGAGGAGGTCTCATGAACAATACTTCTTGGATGTTTGAGGATTCAACTTGGAAGAAAATAAATTTGTTGGGTGCACACTATTTGGGGAAATCTACCTGTGTGGGCCTCAAATCTATCATGAGCTCACATCAAATCTGTGTGGGAGAAGTGCCATAAATTGGCCATAGATTCTTCCTATGCAAATAGCAACATATCATAATTGACTTTCATGAATCATTTAAAACACACCCATAGAAAGGGAAATTGGGTATGTACAATTCTTATTCTTCTAACTTCATTCCTATGCAAGAGTAAATTGCTAGTGTTATTTAATTTGCTAAATACCTTAAGCTAAGTTATATTTTTAAGGTATAGAAAATTATAGTTAAAATACCATTGCTACATTCATTTGGTAGATTGGTCAAAACTATAGTGAATATAATAAGCTAGAATATTTCTTAATACTAGTATGGTTGAGATCGTCTCTATCACGGGTTATTAGATGTGAAGATTTATACATAATACTTGTCTAAAATTAATCTATTGCCATTATACCGGTTCTTGTATTTTAATACTTTATGGTATGGAGGCATAGTTGATGCAAGTGAACAATTTGATAGATTGCTTAAAATATTGAAATGAGAATAATTTAATGCAAGATGTGATTTACATCTTTTATAGTACAAGTCAAAGGAAGAAATTTTACATCTTTTATAGTTTAATAGGTCAAATCTATGTGCTTATACAAGTCATGATACAACGGTATAAAAACCTATCGGCCATGAGAAGATTACAGGAATATTCAAATATTCAAGTTTATAACATGTTATAGCTATTACAACACCCAATTAGTATGGTGTAATGACACATAACCATGTATATCTGATCATAAATATTTGTTGACATGTATTTCCCTTATAGAGTGGTTTATACCTATTATTTTTAATAAGATAAGTTTATAAATTCAGACCATTCAAAATAGATAGCTCTTCTTGGTTGTTGCGTATAGACAACGGTTTATAAGAAAGTTATTTTGGATTCCTCAGAGGGCCGAGTGACCTCCATTTTGCAACCACTCCACTCTATTATGACTTTTTCTTAAACTATAATCTTTACTTGACTATGATGAAGTCTTTGGCCTATCTCCTATGCATAGAATTAAGATATTTAATCAAAATCCAGTATGACACCAAGATTATTATATATGTTTCTTTATGCATAAGTTAATGGTGTTAAAATCCAATCCATTGTCTCTTGCTGGCTTAATATAGAACTTTACGTTTTGTAGAATATAAATTAGATAACCTATGCTTGTAACCCCTAGAGTTTGTACTAATTTTTATAACCAAAGTATTTATGTTTGTGAGGATTGATTTTATATAAAGAATGATTTATCCATTTAAATTGACACTTTAATTTTGTGTTTTTATATTGTAACTATTGATGATTTTTTTCCTATGAAATTTTACAATAGCTACAAACATCATAGGAATAACTATGTTTTGTTTTATATTCATGTTGATTGGAGAATTTGTGTTATGTTGGTAAAGTATTTGTTTCTCCAGTCTTTGCTCATTATCAATGTTAGAAGACTACTTGATGTCAATAGGAAGTCTAGTTTAATGAAAACCAAAGTTATTTTATTTGGACCTTGTGAACCTATCTTGGATGATCTATTTCCTATTTGTTGGTCACTAGCTAAATTGTGTATGTCGAGTCTTAGTCAATTATTGTGGATTTCATTATAATAGATCATATTAGTTTAAAATTGGATGGACTGAATAATATGGATGGAATTTTTGAAGTATATTAGTACAATGCTATTAGAGTGTCCTATGATATTTTAAATCTTGCTAATTAGAATGTTTGTTAGAGGCCTAAGTTATTTATTTATTTATTATTTTTATGGTTGTCTTCTTTTACATTCATCGGGATATGGTCAAATCAAATGTGAATTAGATCTTTAGAGTGTACCCCTCCCACTTGGAAAAATCTTGTGTTGGTTAAAGTCCAAAGTTGATGAACTATGACTTCTCTACATGTCATGTAGACAAGGTCATTAGAGATGAGCCCTTGAGGAATAGGTCCAACCCCTTAGAAACCCTTGTACTTGTTTGAAAGCAAACTTATGTGAGTTGGTCTTGTGTTGTGATTAAAAATTATGGTATTTGTGTTATGTCCTTAGTGGAGTTTGTGTTGGAAGATTTTTGGGCATTACATTAGAGCACGCTTGCAGCACTAGGATCTCTAGTTAGTATTGCTCGTGTGGTGTTGGTTATGTGAGTTTCCCTTTTGTGCTCTTCTTGTTGTTGTGATTGATTGTCAAAATCACCTTATGAGGTCCTAGCTTTTCTTTCATCATTCTTTGATAATTATGGTTCTAAAAATACTAATCGAAAAGGGAATAACTATGTTGTTAGATTTGATTAAAATTATTATGTACCTTATGTGAATGATGATTTTTATTTTTAAAAAATGATATTATGCTCATATACTTGAAGTGTTAAAAGAGTAGTGAAGTGACAATGATTTCTTAAGATTACAAAAATTTTATTGTGTGCTTTAACTATGATTGTATAATGAGATTTTGCTCTATGTGCTTTGTGTTGATTTGAAAATGTAATTATTTTCTAGTGTGTAGATAAATACATTGCAGATTGAAATCGATTAAATGCATGATTTGTATAATTTGTCTTGTAGATATAAAGGAAAGATGTTGGATTAAGATAATTTTTTGGGTAAAAGATCTTAGTCCCAATTAGAATTGAGCAAAGCTTAGAGATACAAGGGGGAATAATGAAATAATGTGCATAGTAAATAAATAGTAATAGTGGTAAGGGAATGAATGCATTGGTGAAAATTAGCATTGTTAATTTCCAAATCTATGTTCTTTTGTCATTGGATGATATGCCTGAAATGTAAATGTTAACTCATTGTATCTTGATTTGAGATGCAATTATTAAATGCATGACTAAGTGAAATTATAGTGAAAAGAATATTGATCTTGTAGTGTGAATAAATTGGACTGTGTTTTTTTTTTCTTGACGTGTATTGAACATTGAGTAGCCTCAAGTTTAAGAAAATATTTTTGAAAAGTGTCATTAGTTATTAAAATTCATTGTTAAGAAATTAGAATTATGCTATCTGGTTAGAAATTAATGAGATGTTGATATAATAAGTAATGTATTATGGAAGTGTATGTTTTTGTGTGTGTTGTGATACACCATTAATGAGATAAAATGGAATGTGTAGTGATACTTGCAATTTTACATCTATGGATCGATTTTAATCATAATTTGGAAAGAACAACCCTAATGGGTGTTGGAAGTAAATTATTGAAAAGTTATGGAAGTATGGTTAATTACCTGTAAGGAAATGGTTGTGTTGTGTAAAAAGGTGAAAATTGGAATAAACTTGCCTTGTATTCTTTGTGGATGTGAATACCCTATAATGGTGTTTATGTTGTGTATTATGGCAAGTTTTGTGATAGACCGAGTTGTAAGAGTTAGTGTAAGTCGTGCATGTTTGACTCATGTGGAATGAAGCGATAAAATTCTTGATGAGTTAATTTGATTTGACATGTTGAAACCAGTGGATGATAATTTAATGTTCTATTGTATTGTATGGTGTTGTATTCCCTAGCATCAATCCATCTACCTAGGTGCAAGCATGCTAATATAATTATGGGTTGAGAGATGGTGAACCTCCATCAAAATATTAGGACTTTGAATGGATGTTAGTTCCCATAAGTCTCCCCCAAACCTTTGGATCAATTAGTTGATTCATCGTGCAAGCCTAATTCATTGATGTTTTACCTATGGGTCGAGGATGGACCTAAGTGTACCTTTGGATATATATTATTGATGATTTAGTTATTACATGAGATTTATGTGGTTTGAGACCACTGTGGTTAGAGACCGCCATTTTTCAACATGCTATTATATTAGTATATTGAGACCATTGTGTTTTGAGACCACCATTCCTCTCCTCCCCCTTAGGCGATTTATTAAAAGTCACCTGGTGATTTTGATGTGAAATTTGTGACATTGTTGAACATGTACATTTATTTATTTATTTATGTATGAGACTTTTTATTTGAACGATTAAGCCAACAATATTGTCATTCTTAAAGTTATTTGATTGACGGGGTTTTGAAATATCCTTTTTGCCTCAAGGACTTATTTAATTTCATTTTTGAATTAAGATTTAAATTTTGCAAAGCAACTACAATTGCTTATCTTTTCAATTTATAGTCTTTCCCTTTTATGGGACCTTTATTGAAATCTTTGGTTTGATCTTATGTTACTCAGTTTGAGGCTTTACTTGTTATTTGCAAACTATTGACATGTGTAGTAATATAACTATGAGAAACAATCATACTCATGAGGGGTCCTTGACATATTGTTTGGGGGGAGTAGATGACCTAGAGAATTATTGTTAAAGGGGTTAATGAGATTGGTATGGGACAATTATACACCATTTCCCCTAGATCTATCTGATTTTTATGTGGCACTATGATACTATGCATTCTCAAAGGAGAACTTTGTGAAATTGTTGGACACATTTATTTATTTATGTATGTATGAGGCTTTTTATTTGACTGGCGAAGCCAACAATGTTTTCATTCTTAAAGTTATTTGATTGATGGGGTTTTGAAATATCCTTTTTGCCTCAAGGACTTATTTAATTTTGTTTTTGAATTAAGATTTGAATTTTACAAAGTAGCTACAATTGATTTTTATCTTTTGAATTTATAATCTTTCCCTTTTATGGGACCTTTATTGAAATCTTTGGTTTGATCTTATGTTACTTGGTTTGAGGCTTTACTTGTTATTTGAAAATTGTTGGCATGTGTAGTAATGTAACTATGAGAAACAATCATACTCATGAGGGGTCCTTGAAAGATTATTTTGAGGGAGTAGATGGCCTGGGGAATTATTGTTAAAGGGGTTAATGAGATCAGTATGGAACTATTATAAATGATTTCCCCTAGATCTATTTGATTTTTATGTGACACTATGATACTATGCATTCTTAGAGAGCTTTGGACATTGGTCATCCTCATCCCTCATCCCATTGTGTGAGTTCATAATGTGTTAAATGTGAATTTAAGTTATGTGATGTATAAATAATGAGATATGTTGATGGGATGCATATGAATATTGAGATAAGTTTTTGAAATTCTAGAATTCGATCAATGTATGTTGATAAGATATCAAAATTTTAAATATATGTGATTTGATACAATATATATGTAAATTTAATGGATTGGATAAAGAGAATTTGTAGTTAATTAAAAGTGATATATATTTTCTTGCATGTATTAATTTGATTTGGAACCAATATGGTTGTCTAAAACTCTTGTTGATTGAAAGAATTATGTTGAATGATAAAAGTGTTAGTGTGATTTTTGTTTATACATGTGTAACTCTATTTAGAATAACATATTTGTTACATTCAGAACTAGATGAATAATGTTGAAATACTTGTAAAGAAATTTTAAATGGATGAGTGTACTATGTGTATAACTCCTCAATTGTGTCAAGATGCATATATGGTAGGATAATCTTTGTTTTTACAATTGTTTCGATGTCATTGGGTGGGAATTCATTCCCAAACCTTAGTAACTTCTAGGAAGAAGTTTAAACTAAGGGGAGGGGAATGTAAATCCCCTCCCTTCATACAACAGTTATAACTTTGTGTGTTATAGTTTGGATAGTTATGATATCATTGTAGTATATAGGTGTTAATAGTTAATGTATCATTTTAGTTCCATATAATAATTAAAATTTTATTCATATTCATATCAATTATAACTCCTAGTTTACGATAATAGCTTGGAAGGAGAATTGTGATAGTTAATGGGAGTATGAATTGCAAATGAGGGAGAGTGAATGAAGATGGAAGGAGGCACAATGTGGATTTAAAGGAAGGAATAGAGTGGTGTACACGAGGATTATACAATTTTATGGGGGGACAATGTCAATCAAAAAGGGGTAGGTACTTTATGGATGGTTTCAAATTGCACATGTAGATATACAATTGTGGTTTTTTAGGCACAAAATGCTCTTTTAATGCCACTTTAATGGATGTGCATGCTCAGTGATGTACCTCCCATTTTTAGTACAAAGAAAAGGGGGAATTGTTGAGGGGAGGCACATTACAATGCCAAGGCCGACTCTTAGTGCTTTGCTCAAATCATGGCTTCTTCGCAACCCAATTATGAGGACTTGTGGTATTGCACGATGGAAAACATAACACCAAATCAATTTGCGTAGTAGTATGATCACACCAGAGGGGCACAAAGGAGGGGGTTTTGAAGATGTACCTTGTGGAGGTCTCATGAACAATAGTTCTTGGATGTGCCTCGAGAAGGAGACTCAAATTAGAAGAAAAAATCTTTGTTGGGCACACTATTTGGGTAATTCAAGTCTACCTATGCGTGGGCCTCAAATATTCTTGTGAGCTTGCCTCAAATTCGCATGGGAGAAGTGCCACAAATTGGCCATAGATTCTTCCTGTGTAAAGAGAAACATCATAATTAACTTTCATGAATCATTCAAAACACACCCATAGAAAGAGAAATCGGGTATGTACAATTCCTATTCTTTTCACTTCAATCCTATGCAAGAGTAAATTCCTAGTGGTTTTTAATTTGTTAACTGCCTTAAGCTAAGTTATATTTTTAACGTATAGAAAATTATAGTTAAAATTCCATTGTTTCATTTATTTGGTAGATTGGTAAAAACTATAGTGAATAGAGTAAGCTAAAATGTTTCTTAAGGATAGTATGGTTGAGATCATCTCTATCACAGGTTATTAGATGTGAGGGTGTATACATAATACATGTCAAAAAGTAATCTTGTGCCATTATACTAGTTCTTGTATTTTAAAATTTCATGGTATGGAGGCACAACTGATGCAAGTGAACTATTTGATCTAGATTGTTTGAAAAATATTCAAATGAGGCATAATGTAATGAAAGATGTGATTTACATTATATATATATATACAGGTCAAAGGAATAAATTTTACTTCTTTTATAGTTTAATAGATCAAATCTATGTTCCTATACAAGTCATGATACAAGGGTATAAACACCTATTGACCATGAGAAGATTACATGATTATTCAAGTTTATAACTTGTTATAGCTATTACAACACCGAATTAGTATGGCATAATGACACATAGCCATGTATATCTAATCATAAATATTTGTTGGCATGCATTTCCCTTATAGAGTAGTTTATACCTATTATTTTTAATAAGATAAGTTTATAAATTCAGACCATTCAAAATAGATAGGTCTGCTTGGTTGTTGCGTATAGACAAGGGTTTATAGGAAAGCTATTTTGGATTCCTTAGAGGGCCAAGTGACCTCCTTTTTTCAACCACTCCACTCTATAATGACTTTTTCTTAAACTATAATCTTTACTTGACTGTGATGAAGTCTTTGGCCTATCTCCTATGCATAAAGTTAAGATATAATCAAAGTCTAGTATGGCACCAAGATTATTATTTTAATTTTTTTATGCATAAGTTAATGGTGTTAAAATCCAATCCATTGTCTCTTGTTGGCTTAATATAGAACTTTACATTTTGTAGAATATAAATTGGATAACCTATGCTTGTAACCTCTAGAGTTTGTACTAATTTTTAAAACCAAAGTATTTATGTTTGTGCAGATTGATTTTATATAAAGAACGATTTATCCATTTAAATTGACACTTCTGTTTTGTGCTTTTATATTGTAACTATTGATGATTTGTTTCCTACAAAATTTTACAATAGCTACAAATGTCATATGAATAACTATGTTTGGTTTTATAGTCATGTTGATTTGAGAATTCTTGTTATGTTGGTAAAGTATTTGTTTCTCCAGTCTTTGCTCATTATCAATGTTAGAAGACTACATGATATCAATAGGTAGTCTAGTTTAATGAAAACCAATGTTATTTTATTTGGACCTTGTGAACCTATCTTGGATGATCTATTTCCTATTTGTTGGTCACTAGCTAATTTGTGTGTGTTGGGTCTTAGTCAATTATGTGGATTTGATTATAATATCATATTAGTTTAAAATTGGATGGATTGAATAATATGGATGAAATTTTTTAAGCATATTAGAACAATGCTATCAAAGTGTCCTAAGATTTTAAATCTTGGTAATTGGAATGTTTATGAGAGGCCTAAGTTTTTTTTTTTTTTACAAAAGGCAAAAAGCTTGTATATTGTATTAATATAATATTAAAAAATTAAAAAATGCCTTTAGACAACAAAGACTATGTAGCCTGGAGTTTTACATGGAAGAATATTTAAAGATCCAATTGCCAAAATTTCATCAGAATGCCCGGCTTTGGACCCTATACAATATGAATTGTCAACATAGAATAAAAAGCTATTTTTCAAATTTTAAATGCCCCTGCGTGGATAGTGAATTAAATTTTCTCTTTGCTTTTCCTGCACTGTTGCTTGATCATGGATGACCGAAATAGTATGTGAACCACGTTGATCCAAGTGTCATCCCATTATTCATCATCGTTGACCCACTCACAACACTGTTCTACCTTCCCATCATCGCCATACCGAGGGGACTTCAAATCCCTTCCCTTTGAAACGGCCAAGTCTCCTCGAGGTGAGAATCTCCTTATCTTCATTGTATTATTGGCATTTCAAGGGGATGAGGCTTCCTATTTGCCCAAAATCTCAATGTCATCACAATATGACATGTTACCTCGTCGAAGGGACTATAGAATGACTCCCACCAAAAAGAAGTCACAATGATGCTTTTATGATGGCATGTTCACTACCCGTCGGGATGTCGAGGGGATATCAAGTGTCATCCCACCGACATGAAGCACTCTTACCAATGAAACTCCAACACAACCCCTTTACATTGTTTTTTTTTCCATTAGTCTATTGATGGGACATAGAATAGGGTCCCACCAAAGTCCAAGCCTCACTCTGATGTAACACCATTGCGACCCCTTCACCATAGTACGCCATTTCACCCCATCGAAGGGACTTCAGATTGACTCCCATCGAAAACATCAAGCCACACCAATGCATTTATACCGGTATGTTCAATATCCATCGGGATGTCGAGGGGACATCAAATGTCATCCCGCCGTCATGAAGCACTCTCATCAATGGAACTCCAATGCAATCCCTTTACATTGCTAATTTTTCCATCGGTTTGTCGATGGGACATAAAATAAGATCCTAGCAAAGTCTAGACCTCACTTTGATGTAACACCATTGCAACCCCTTCACTGTCATGCTATGACCATGTCAATATGTCAAAGGGACTCTGACATAGTGACATAAAACCCAATTAACAAAACCTAATCAGACTTAGTGAAGTACGAAACCTTCTTTTTTCTTCCTTTTTTGGGGGTTGGGGATCGGGGATCCCTCATACCCTTTACAATGCTTAAACATCATAATCCACAACCATAAATCATGAAGTTCAAAATCTAATCAGACTTAGTGACATGTGAAACCTTCTTTCTACTTCCTTTTTTGGGGGCCGAGGATTGGGGATCCCTCATACCCATTACACCACTTAGCCATAACAAGCCCCATCCATAAAGACTGAATCTTGAGACCCGATCAGACTTAGTGAAATTTTACTAACTCCACTTTTGTGAATGCCCACAATCTGACCTCTAATCTCTTGAAGTTCGATTCCCACTTTCAATCAACTTGCTAACTTCCTTTCCCTATGAACATTAGTCCTATCAATGTTCGGGTTTCTCTTCTACCTTCTACCTTCCTTCTCTTTTGTGAAAGCCAAACAATTGACCTCCAATCTTCAAAATTTGAATGCTCGACTTTGTTCAATTTTCTAAGGTATTTCTTAGGTGTGAGTTAAGAGATATCATTGATGCCTAATAACTACATCAATGTGACCATATTTGAAGAAATTCAGTTGGGTGCCCATATTATTGCTTTGCTTCCCCTGATTTCAATTTTTAGCCATTATGCTCCCATATTTACTTGTGTTGCAATTCTATCTTGCTCAATTAGCTCATTTAAATGAGGGTGTTCTCCTATATTGCAAGTTTTGTTTGCAATTGAGACCACTTGATTATCGCACCCCATGTTTGCAAGGCAATCTACCACCTTATTAGCCTCATGATATGTATGAGTAATGTGATATGATTGAAACTTATCTATCAAAATCCATACCTTCTAAAGAATGTAATTCAAATTCCAACTCTAACTCCTTTCTTTGCATGAATTTATAATAATAAGAGAATCCCCTTCTATATGTAATTTTTGAAAGCCAAGATTGATAGTGAGTTGTAGCCCCAACAACATTGCTTGAGCTTCTGTTGTATTATTCGTGCCCTGATGGAGTTGAAAGGACTTAGTTGCTACCATTGTACCAAATGAATCCCTAATGCAAACTCCTACCCCTGAGATTCCTAGATTCCCTCTTGAGGCCCCACCAAAATTCAACTTATGAAAACCTTGGGGAGGTGGTTTCCATTTAATCAAGCTCCTATCCAACTTTGTATTATGAACTTGTGTAGGCTACCCTTAAAAGGAAAGACTATGTACTCCCAATTTTGCAAAATGCTATTGTCCAAATTTGTGAAAATTGAATTAACATTATTGTATTCTTAAACATACGTATTTATAGATTCTGACACTATTTTTCAATTTTCAAAATAGTACAGTTGACTGAAGAAACTTTTTTCCTAAAGATGCGCTTATTCCTCTCCCACCAAATGGACTAAACAACTATTGCAGGAATGAATCTCCAAATACTGGAAAATAAATATGTCTTATATAAGAATGACCAACTTTGGAATAATTCCCAAATAGTTTGCGGTAGTGGAAGATACAAATTTAATTACAATTTGATGGATTCCCAACAACTTTATGCATATGGGAAATTTAAGAACAAATGATTAGTGTCTTCTAATACTTTGTTACATAAGACACAATTAAAAGGATATGCTATCCCCAATTTTATTAGGCTCTCACTTTTCAACACTCTTCCTTTTAGGACTAACCATGCAAATGTTTCTAATTTGGGAAGCACTCTATCATTCCAACAAAATGAGTATGCTCTTTGAGATAGTAAATGATCCACATTATTAAGTAGAGTTTTGTACCCTTTCTTACTGAATAACTTCCATTTTTTGCACGGGCACATATAACCTCGTCTAGCTTGTTTGAAAAGAACACCACTTTGTCCTTTAATAAGGTTTGTATGAGAATCTGATGTGCAGACAGAATTGTAGTGCATGAAAAATCTTTCCAGGATACCTTTCCTGTTAACCTGTCTACCTCCCCTATATAATATTTTCACTTTTTCCCCCATACACTAATTAAAATTTTCATTATATCTTGTAGTTCTTGAATATTTTGAAGTGGAGAGAAGCCATTCCATGAGTCTGACCAAAATTTTACCTCTTCCCCATTATGGACTTCCCATGTTAAGTATGAATTGATGAATTTCCTACAAGAGATTAAAAATTCCACATGGCCAAGCCTTTTGGGGGGTTTGAGATTGTGAATATTCTTGTTGGATTGCCATAGTCTAAATGCTTTTCTTGCATTATCTTACACCATTTTGAATCTACCTTATGGTACATTTTCCATACCAGCTTCGCACCAAAAGCTAAATTTATGCTCGATAGATCTTGGATACCTGCTCCTCCGTTCATCTTGTCCATCACCATGTTTTGTAGAGAGATTGAAATGATACCTTATTCTAATCATTCATGTTCCCTTTCCAAAGTAAATTTCTAATTATCTTTTCAATTTCTAGCACAATTGATTTTGGAGCTTTAAGAATTGCCGAGAATTAATTTGGGATGGTTCTTTTAATTAACATGACGTGTCCTGCTAATCTAACCTTCCACACTAAGATCCTTGACTTTAATGTATCAATGACTTTCCACCAGTATGAAATATTATTAGCCCCTACAAAAAAATAATTCCCATATATGTACAAGGAAGCTCAACTAGCTAAAACCCCAATGCTTTAACAATTTTTCTCTTTAATGTTGCCTTTATATTAAATACATAAATCTTTGATTTTGCTGCATTAAATTTTTGCTCAAATGTTGATGCATACTTTTCTAAGACCTCTTTTATTTGAGATGCTTCTACCATTGAATATTTCCCAAATAGAATTGTGTCATCAGTAAAGAGGGAGTTATTTACTAAAAATCCTATGTGTGGAATCTCTACCCCATGCCACAATCCCTAGCAATGCCTTTGTTGAATTTCTCTACTTGGCGCTTTTGCCATGATAATGAAGAGGAATGGTGATAATGGATCCTCTTGCCTTACCCCTTGTGTTGCACTAAAGAAACTAGAAGGAGAGCCATTAATGATAACTAAAAATTTAGTCCCTGACAAAGAAGAATGAATCCATTTACACCACTTTTTGTAAAATCCAAATTTTGAAAGAACTTTCATCAAAAAATTCCAGTCCACTCTATCATATGCTTTCATCATGTCCAACTTGACAATGAAAGTAGGTAAATGGTTCATTTTAATTGAGTGCAATACTTCGTGAGAAAAAATTACCCCTTCAACAATTTCCCTCCCTGACATTAATCCTCCTCACTCTTGGGAAATAATAGATGAAATGAAGGGCTGCAACCTTAAATAGATTGCTTTTGTAAATATCTTATAAACTATATTACTAAGTGAGATTGGCCTAAAGTCTGCAAAGGTTTTGGGATCCTTAAATTTTGGCAAGATAGAAATATTTGTTACATTGAACTTCTTCAGCATTGTGCATGTTCTTCTTGACTCTTCTATAGCCTAAAGAAGATCAAAACCCACTACTTCCCAATATTTTTCAAAAACTATGGTTGTGAAACCATCTAGCCCTGTTGCTTTATCTAGTGGGAAGGAGAATACTAGATTCTTCAATTCTTTTAGTGTAAATGGCTTCAACAAAATCTTATTAATTTCCTCACCAATAATCTTTGGGATCACATCTAATAGCTCTTCTTCATTCTTCAAACTTTGTGAAGTCTTTCTTTGAGGTGCAAAGAATAGAAAAAAAAAGAATTTCACTCCTTCCTCCTGAATGTCAGACTCCTTTGTGAGAAACCTCCCTTCCACTGTGCACTGTTAATTGAAAAAATGACGTTAGCAGCCTTTTTGATCTAGGTGGATGACTAGAAATATTTAGTATTACGATCTCCCTCCTTCAACCATAACTCTCTAGACTTTTGCCTCCAATAAATTTCCACTCGTGCACTTAACTCTTCCCATTTTGCTTGCAGCTTTTTTTGCTTATCAAGATTTGAAGCATCCAAACCATTCTTTATGATGTGCTCATGGATTTTAGATAATTCCTTAAAAACCTCTTCCTTTTGCTGGAATATATTTTTAAAAACCTATGTATTCCAGGATTTAATCTATTGTTTTACAAATTGCAGCTTTCTACAAAATTGATATTGTTGAAATGCACAAGACAACTGAGAGGGAGGATGAATCATTTGTACCAAATTACTTTTACTTCTAGCCTCAATCAATTCCACTTTAACTTTAATCTGTTATTAAGTATAAACATGAAATGTGGATAACAGAAAGCAAACACTAGAGACACCAGATTTACGTGGAAAACCCAATGAGGGAAAAAACCACTGTGAGGATTACCTCATAATATAATAGTAATGCAATACCGCATATAGAGGCTCACTATCAGAGGGCTCAATACCCAGAAAGGACTCACTATCCAAATATAAAGGCTCATTTCCTACAAATAGGACTCACTATCCAGAAAGAGGCTCACTACCTACAATCAAAGAAAGATAATAGAAAATCCACCACAATAGGTTCCATACTTTCGCAGCTTGATAAAAGGATTGCAGACACCATTAGCTCATTACTTTCAGGAATCTAACACATCAAAGTACTCCTGCCTTGATACAATTTCGCACACTCTACTTTTTGCACGTGTTTCACACACACTCCAGACACACTTCACGCACATTTTTTCAATTCCTAACAACTTGACTTGCATTTATACCATCTTCAACCTTAGAAACTTTCTCCAAGGTTAGCTACACATCCTTTATTTTATAAATTCAAATTAGGTCAGCTACTCAACATTCTTGTGGTGGATAAGAATGAGAGAGGACCAATTACATATTTAATTAGGACCCTTGAACAACATCTTGGATCAATCACACACTTCCTTAATCGATGGTTAGTCTTCATGTAATGTGTAAACACCGGGTCGTCCAAACCTAATGAAAACACCAATCATCTTTGAAGCATGTGCATCCACAATAAGATAATGACACTTGGATCATACAACATGCTTCACCAGACATTGAAACACCTCTTAGAAACCTTTAGATACATCCACAACAACTGCAACAAACTTTATACATAGAACATTCTTCAACAGTCCAATTGAATCGTACAATCACACAAAGTAGCTCTGAAACAAGCCTTCTGGAGCACCAAACCACAAGCACATTTTCCAGAACATATGGAACATCAATATTAACCTTCTTCCAAATCCACAAGATTTGAGACAAACCACTAGAAGACTGCGGAGCTGAGACATCTCTCCCAGTCTACAAACAAACAGTTCTGCCAAACTTGTTCACACACTAGTGGACACATCTTCCACTCTCCATCAACCCAGAAGTTAAAACTCAAGATATATTATCCATTGATGCTCATAAACATTACTGCAAATCCACATAGGTATATGATCAACATAGAAGAAATGCAAAGCACATTACCAGAGCACACTTAGAACACACACACAACACTGTCTTCATTATTTATTAATTTTATCAAAAGCACTTGACATCTATACATTTGAAACACCATAAATATAGCTCCATGTACTCTCAACACTTCTACAGTATCTCAACTATACATGTACCACGTGCAATCACTCTGAACTGTGTTGACATCAATGACAACATTAATGACAACACCACCAAACACATCCATACTTACAACAATCTCCCCCTTTGTCATTGATGGCAACACATGATGTGAAAAACCATCAAAGACAAAATACACACTCCCTTTCTTCTTCTTCCCTTTCTTTTTCATATTAGACAACCTGCACAATAATTTCTACACTCTCTTCTCCTTGTAGGATGACACTCTCTCCCCAAATATAAATAGGCTTTTTCACATGACTCTCTCTCCCCTTTTGACATCAATTGAAAATAAAAAAATTGTATGCAAATTCTACCATATAATGCTCTGATCACTCCCCCTTAGGAGTGCACCCACATCTCATACTGCAACAATGATACTCTCTACTCCCCCTAAGGAGTATAACTCAATCATCAGTCCAGGCCAAAAATATTTTGTAGATCCACTGGACTGATGCACCTCCATATGCACCTAGTTTAAGGAAGGAGGGGCAGTAACCCCTAACTCCCCCCTGAGCTACTCAAAAGTATCCTTTGAAAGAACCTTAGTGAATATGTCAGTGATTTGATCCTTATTAGATACATATTCAAATATGACTTCATTCTCTAATACCTTCTCCCTCAAAAAATGATATTTGATAGATATATGTTTTTTCCTAGAATGCATCACCAGATTCTTTGAAATTTTTATTGCACTTGTATTGTCACAAAATATAGGGATAGGCTCATCACACATCACACATATATGTTTCAATATTTGCTTCATCCAAAGTACCTGTGTATAGCAGGGTGTTGTTGCAATATACTCAGCTTCTACAATGGACAAAGAAATTGAATCCTATTTCTTGCTTAGCCATGTGACCAATCTTCCTCCAAGAAATAATGCACCACCACTTGTACTCTTTTGATCATCTACACAACCAGCACAATTTGCATCAGTGTAGGCATTCAAGGTGAAATCAATATCCTTAAGATACCATAAACCATAATCTAGAGTCTCCTTTAAATATTTGAATATCCTCTTCACCATTGTAATATGTGTCTCTTTAGGTTCTGCCTGAAATATGGCAACCAAACATACTACATGCATGATATCACTGGATTCTTTGAATTTTTTATTGCATGTGTATTGTCACAAAAGATAGGGATAGGCTCATCACACATCACACCTATATGTTTCAATGTTGCTTCATCCAAAGTACCTATGTATAGCAGGATGTTGTTGCAATATACTCAGCTTCTATAGTGGACAAAGAAATAATGCACCACCACTTGTACTCTTCTGATCATCTACACAACCAACCCAATCTGCATCAGTGTAGGCATTAAAGGTGAAATCGATATCCTTAGGATACCATAAACCATAATCTAGAGTCCCCTTTAGATATTTGAATATCCTCTTCACCACTATAACATGTGTCTCTTTAGGTTCTACTTGAAATATGGCAACCAAACATACTACATGCATGATATCTAGTCTAGTAGCAATAAGGTATAGCAGTCCACTAATCATAGATCTATACATGCTCTGATCAACTTTAGAAGATTCATCATCCTTACACAATTTACATCTGGTTATCATAGGGGTACAAACCGGTTTGGAATCATCCATTCCAAACTTCTTCAATAATTCTTTAACATACTTAGATTGTGAAATGAATATGCCCTTATCAGTTTGATTCACTTGAAGTCCAAGGAAGAAATTCAACTCACCAATCATAGACATCTCAAACTCTTTTTGTATCTCCTCTGTAAATTTCTTGCACATACCTTCATTTCCTCCAAAGATAATATCATCAACATACACCACAACTATTAACATTATTTTTCTTTCAACTTTGAAATAGATATTTCTATCCGCGAAGCCTTTTTTGAACCCTTGTTGTGTCAAATATTTGTCCAACCTTGCATACCATGCTCTAGGAGCCTGTTTAAGTCCATATAGTGTTTTTTTTAATTTGTAGACCATGTCTGGTTTGTCTGATAATTGAAGTCCTTCTGATTGTTCCCTGTACACTTCTTCTTCTAGTTCTCCATTCAAGAATGCTAACTTAACATCCATCTGGTACACTTTGAAATCTTTATGAGCTAAAAATGCCAAAAACATCTGAATGGCCTTCATTCTTGCCACTAGGGCAAACGTCTCTTCAAAATCTATTCCTTCAACTTTTGAATAACCTTTGCATACAATTCTTGCTTTATTTCTTACCACTTCACCATCTTCATTCAACTTATTCCTGAACACCCATTTTGAACCAATTACATTCTCGTTCATTGGTCTACGAACCAGTTCCCATGTCTGATTCTTCTTTATCTATTGTAATTCCTCTTTCATTTCTCTAACCCAACTCTCATCTTTTCATGCCTCACTTACAATCTTAGGTTCTATCTTAGAAAGTAAACACAAATTTACCTCAACCACTTTGCTTCTTGTCTTTACACCTTCACTTATGTCTCCAATTATTTGTTCCCCTGGATGATTATTCTGTACATATTTAGGAGTCTTAAGAGCAGGTGTCGAAGTCTCCTCTTCATCACTTTGTTCTTTCTCTTCATTTTCCTCTTCTTGCATTTGTCCATAGATAGGATCATCTGGTTCAACTTCACTTATTTCAACAGGCCTGTTTATAGCTTGATCAATTTTTACATTTGCACTTTCAACTATTTTCCTTAGTATTTTATTGAAGCATCTATATGCTTTGTTGTTAGTTGAATATCCAAGAAAAATACCTTCATCACATCTTGCATCAAACTTCTCAAGATTCTCATCATCTCTTTTAATGTAACATTTTCTTCCAAACACCGTAAAGTACTTAACAGTAGGAGTCTTACTAGTCCATAACTCATAAGGAGTCTTTGTGTTGTTACCTCTTATCTGAACTCTATTAAGAATGTAAAAAATAGTGTGGATTTCTTCCCTCCAATATACATCAGGAACATTTGCTTCTTTCATCATAGTCCTTGCAGCCTCTTGAACAGTTTGGTTCTTCCTTTGCACAACTCCATTTTGCTGAGAGGTTCTTGGAGAAAAATAATGTTTCTTTATACCATGCTCTTCACAAAATGCATTAAACTCACCAAAAGTGAATTCTCCATCTTTATCATACCTTAAACATTTTCTTCTCAGGTTTACTTCATTCTCAACTCTTTCTTTGAACACTTTGAATCTATCTAGAGCTTGAGCTTTCTCTCTAAGAAAAGTAACCCATGTCATTCTAGAGTAACCATTAAGGCTTCTTGTTCTTGTGGGACCACAAAGGTCTATATGAATCAATTCCATCATTCTGGTAGATGATTGTTATTTTCCTTTAAAACTATATCTTGTTTATTTTCCCAACTGACAACTTCTACAAACAAAATTGGTAGGCTTTGTGATTCTAAGCAAATCCCTAACAATTTTTCTTGAACTGGATCCTGATTAGATTGTCAAAGTTTGCATGTCCCATCCTCTAGTGCCATAGCCAACTTTCATTAATTTGAGAAACAAAGCACTAACCATCACCAATCTTAAGCTAATAGGTGTATCCATGAGTTCTTCTTCCTGTTGCTACCATAGTTCCAAACCCTTTTCTAATCTCACAAGTGTTATCTTGAAACACAAGCTTAAATCCTTTGCTACACATTTGTCCAACACTCAAAAGATTATTCCTTAGGCCCTTGACATAATAGACATCATTAATACTATGTTTTCTACCAAGACTAATTGTTCATTTTCCAACAATCTTAGCAGAAGAATCATCTCCAAACATAACTAATCCTCCATCATACTTTTCAAGTTTAGTGAACTTTTGTCTCCGGTCATATGATTTGAACATTCAGTGTCAATTACCCAATAATCTTCATTTTGTCGAGCATGAAAGGCAGTAACTAGAGTACCTTCCATCTCATCCTTCTTGTTCTCTGGACTAGATTCCCTTGCACATCTTCCATGGTTAGTAGACACAAAATTATTTCCAAGGTTAGAAACAAGCATTCATTTTTATCATCCTCAAAATCAGACTCATCATTAGAAATTCTTGTATACATCTAAATATGGTCACGGTAAATCAAACTTGTTAATTAATTAAATATAAATTATTTAATTAGTATTCTAAGTCATCTACATATAAATAAATTTAATTATTTATTTATATCGTTTATTTTTCTAATTCTTCTAGTTTAATTAAATAAATAATTATTGCTATTATTCCTCTTAATTAAATTAAATAAATTTCATAATTTATTTAATTTGATTATCATTTTATTTCTAAAGTTTGAACATTTAAATTCAAACAATGGAATATTCATCCTTTAATTCACATTTAAATTAAATATTTTATATTTAATATTTTTTTCATCCCACTTAATTAAATATTGCAAAATATTTAATTACTCATCTTTTTCACTTTTCACGCATAATTAAATAGTAATTATTTAATTATGGAAGCTTCTAAATTCATTGTCACATGTAATTTATTTATTTAATTAGCAATTATCCTCAACTTTCAACCAATTTTCATAAATGAGGTGACAAATGGCAATTTGTTTCCATTTTTGAATGAGGATGGTTTTGTGGGTTGAAAACATTCTTCCACTTTCCTCTCAACCTTCCATCTTTCTCTCAACTTCCAGAATCTCACACCGTTCATCTTGACAGGTTTGAATTTCAACTGTTGATCTCCGCCAACTAGATTCTTGCCTCTGAAAATCTATAAATACAGCCTTCTCGTAAGTAGATTTCATACGTAGTTACTATAGTTGCATTTGAATCAGCATATCAGCATTCTAGCAATATCATAGCATTTTAGCATTTCAAGTTCAATTTCATAGTTTAAATCATATAGCAATACACATGCATTTTCAATCAATCTCATTCTCCTAAGTTGTCATTTCAACAAGTTGTTGCTTACACAACTGAGAGCCAGTAACTTTAATCAAAACCTTGGAGATAGAGAATAATGGGACGAATTTGAAGGAGTTGCTGTCATTTTAGAGTTTTCTTTTGTATTTTTCTAAAGTAGTTTATTTCAATCTAATGTTTCATTGGTGTGTTAGTTTACTTTTTAATTATTCCACTTATTCTAACAACACATTTTTGGCGCCCACCATGGGGCATCCCCCCATTTTTAATCTTTTTATTGCAGAGTTTTCTGACAGGTGACGGACTAGAGTTGCGCTTTACCACATACGAGCCTCTATTTAGCGCATCCCCAGACTGTTTCAGCGCATACATGGACTATTTCAGCACATCCATGGATTGTTTTAGCGCATAGACGGCTTGTTTTGGCGCATTGTTGTTTGTTCATTCAGCGCATTGGTGGCCTATTTTAGCGCATAGACAACCTGTTTCGACGCATACAGAGGTTGTAAAAATTAAATTTTGATTCTGACACCATCCGCGGACAGGATTTTTCAATTCGGTTTTAAAGTAAAATGAAGCAATCCTAGGATAGACATTTAAAATCTAGAATTTATCGATCCTAGGATAGTCACCAAACTTTATTTTATGCTAGTTAAAATGAATCCAATGTTTGTTGTGAAGCAAAATCTTCACTTAGCATAGAAAACTGTCATTTGGATTTAAAACTCAACCATTTGTTTGTTGTGATTGTTGGGTAATAGGTATATGCTCTCCCCTTTACTAGGTGATTAGAACACCAGACTTACCTATTTCATTTTATGCAATTCATGTTTTATTACATCCTTTAGAAGGCCTGCCGTAGTGGGAAAAATTACTCACCCTACAGGAACGACCTAAGTGGGAACAACCAAAGCCAAGTTTTCCAACCCACTCTAATCAAAAGTGAATTTTGGGGAAACCCATATTCAACGGAAGTGAGCAAGATAACCATCCCCAAAATATTTGTTCTAAAGATTGGGAGGTTTCTTGAGGGAATTTATCTATTGTCACGCCAAATGAAAACCTTTACTACGAACCATAGTGTAGAAAACTAGCCTTGTCAGTATCCGAACATCATTTCAATCATAGTGCAAGGGGAGGGAAGAATCTACCCCCAAGACACTCACCATATAATTGTCATGGATTGTTTGCTCAAGGGATCGAGAAATCTAACCTTGAGTACGCACCTAGAAAAGACAAAAACACGAGCGCCCTTTAGGGGGTGACACAACTGTGTGAGTCGACATGATTTTAAGCTATGGGTTGTGATTCCTATGATGGCCTATTTGACAAACTAAGAGTGAGTCTGCTTAAAATGCTTATCTTGTTCAATACTTGTGAAAATCTCAAGAACATACACTCTTTGTTTAGATTTTAGGATTAACAAAACAACTGTCTGCTATTGTATGCCGTGTTTTTCACATTCAAATCAGATTAAGATCATCCGAAAATATCAAACTGTCAAAACATGTTTGTCTCAAAAAAATAATTGAATAGTTTAGCGCATCCTTGGTCTGCTTCGGCACATCTTTGCTTTGTTTTGGCGCATTTGTGCTCTATTTCGGCACATCTGCGTTATGTTTTAGTGCATCTGTGCTCTGTTTTGGTGCATATGTGCTCTATTTTGGCACATTCATGCTTTGTTTTAGCTCATCTATGCTCTGTTTTAGCGCATTTGTACTATGTTTTAGCACATTTGTGCTTTGTTTCGGTGCATCTGTGTTTCGAGCCTAGGTATTTTTCTGACATTCAAAAATCAGTCATCTCAGCCTAGTCTTTTTCTATGCTCAGGGTTTGGAAGTCTGCAACTTTTGCCAAAAATTCCCTAGAGAGGAAGATTAGAAAGCCAAAGAAATCTCTCAGTTATAAGAAGTTATTGAAAAAGAGGAAATTTTTATACCAAATTCGAAAGGTCTTGCTTGAACACAGGACTTTTATTCACCGATATCACGACTTTGTTAGAGGTTTCACTGAAGGTTATGTTGTAGAACCATTATACTCGTGAGCCTTCTTTCAAAGAAGAGCCCTATCTCAAAGGCATAATCACAGTCAGTGTATTCATTCCTCTTACATTCCCCAACCTGCAATTGTATACTCTACTTGTCCTAATCAATTTCTGCAATAGAGAACTCAGGCACATTAGGCATTTATCACAAATCCTTATTTTTACAAAGCTACGATCAAACCTCACAAAGTGCAAAATCATCTTTATTTTTTATCTTTGGTTTAATTCCCGCAAACAGGATTTTCATCCTTTCAATCAGGGAATCACGAGCTAAAGATTAAAAATCTCTTAAGTCATAGAATCTTCATTCTATCTTGACTTTCATATGCATCAAAATTGCACTATTTCATTCTTTTGATCAAAGTTAGTAGAAATTTGGCAAAAGCTTATGCCTTTTGTCACAAGATCTCGAAAGCACGTAGAAAAAGACAAAAGGGAAAGTACATTAAGAAAAATGGGTAATAATAGTGATAGGGAGGAGAATCCCTTTCATAATTCAAATACTGAAGAGATAATGGAAGAAAAGCTCCAAGAAGCAGAGCATGATCCCCAATTCCATACTCTTATGGAAAGGATTTTGGAACGAAACAAGGAAAGATATTTCCTTTCATTAGCTAATCAAGGAGCTAAGTTACATGCTGATTTTGACACAGGAGGGATTAAAGAGAGTCCTAAAACTCCTCCTAATGATTTTAATGCCCTTACTCAACAGTTAAAAGCATTACAAGGGAAAATAAAGGAAATCCAAGGGGGTACAACAAAGAAGTATGTTTTGGATGATATATGTCCTTATCCATTTGACAAGAGTCTTCAAATGATTCCTTTTCCAAAACATTGTGAAATCCCTAAATTTGATAGGTATAATGGGAAAATAGACCCCATTGAACATGTAAGGGATTTCTGAAATATGACCTTAGAATTTGCTCATGAAGATACCTACTTAATGCGATTGTTTCCACGAAGTCTGGGTGGACAATCCATGGAGTAGCTTTCAAAGATCACTCCCTCCATCAGAACATTTGAGGAGTTAATAAAATCACAATACTCTTACAACATCCAACACTAGATAACCATGCTTGATCTTTGTAAGGTGAAACAAAAGGTAGGGGAATCTTTCACCACTTTTTTACAAAGGTGGAGAAGGGTGTTTGCTAGATACTCCTGTCCTATTCCTGAAATAGAAAAGATGGAGATCTTTATTGATAGTCTGAATCAAGAGATGAGTTACAGACTAAACCTTCACTGTCCTCAATCATTTGAAAAATTGATTGAAAACAATATTACTATTGAAGGTGCCTTGGTCAAGCATGGAGTTCTGAAAATCGATAAAGAGGGTTCAAATTCGTACAACAACAATAGTAACAACAATGACAAGTCATGATTTTGGACTCAAAATAAAAATGTTGTGAATGATGGGGTAGCAGATGCTAACAACATGAATGTGAAGCCTACCATTCTTAATGTATCAGGTGTCCAACGTAGCATTAATGCTTGAAAGTCTAGTACCCAAGGCAATATTTCCAATCAAGGGAATGTGACCAATAATCATGGAAATTATTTTGGCAATAATCAAAATTCAAATATGCCCAGATCTTCATATTTTTCAAATCAACGGAGTTTTACTCCCTTGGGCCAATCTTTGGAATCCATTCTTAAAGAATTGTTGAATCAAAACGCTATTATATTGCCACCACAAAGAGATTATGAGCCTCGAGTTAAACCACCATCATGGAATGACTCGCACTTTTGTGATTATCATAGGTGTAAAGGTCATAAAACAAATAATTGCCAAGGGTTAAAGAATATTGTTCAGGATTTGATTGATAACCGTACCATCACGGTTGAAGGACATAATGCCAATGATGACCATCAGACGTTCAAGGATCCTCTCCCCAATTATCAAAAAGGGGAATCTTTGGGTGACAAGGGCAAGAATGTTAATTATGTCCACAACACCATTATCAATTATATTTACATGGATGATCAACAAATCAATGCTATCAAAATCAAAGGTAAGCAAGAATATTGAGAGGTCAATGCTACAACAAGGGGACAAGCCAAAATAATTGTAAAAGGAATCTCATCTAAAGCGGAAGTTCCCCCTCCAAGTCAATACAATTTGGTTGATCAACTACAAATAATATTGGCCCAAATTTCTATCTTGGAGCTCTTAAAATTGTCACCTGCGCATAAGGACATTCTAGAAAAGGCACTTGTGGATACAACTGTCTCTCCTAATCTAGATATCAATAAATTTCAAGCCATGGTGGGACACTTGTCCTCATCTACATGTTTATCCTTTACTGAGAAGGATGACTCATCCATGACCCATCCGCATAATTCATCACTCTACCTAGAGGTTATGGTTCACAAAGCCCAAATTAGACGTGTCCTAATAGATGGGGGAGCCAGATTAAACATTTGTACTTTGAAATTGGTCCTTGCTTTTGGATATTCAGAAGAATCTATAGATCCACGAAGGAAGATTACAATCAAGGCATACGATGATGAGGAAAGAGCTTCTAAAGGCCTCATCATGCTACCAATCAAAGTGGCACCTGTTGTGAAGAATACCTTTTGTCAGGTTCTAGATCGAGATCTATCCTATAACATACTCTTGGGTCATCCATGGATCCATGACATGCAAGTTGTTCCATCTACTTATCATCAATGTTTGAAATTTCCATATGATGGACAAGAAGTAACAATACCTGTTGATCACATTAGCAATCAAACTTGCTCTAACCTAAGAGCAACTCAGGACACATTCATCCCACATAATAGAGAGGATTTGGCCATTTCTACCTCCAAATACAATGAGCAAGCACGAGAAATGATAAGTAATTTTGGCACCAAGCTAAAATTGAAAGATAATGGGGTGGGAGAATATTCCTTATGTCTCTCTAATCTACCCATATCTCCAAGATCCCATGGTCAACCATCAACATCTATACGACAGGCTACAACAGCTTTAGCCTTAGCTTCAGTTCACATCACCAAGTTTAATGGAGTATTTATCAAAGAAAATGAAATGGAAGATAGGGATATCATTGATTGGCTCTATAAAGATAAATAAGAATTGGTACAACATGTCAAGTTACCCACAGAGCAATATGGAAAAGGTTATGCAATAATGCAGCAAATGGGTTATGAAGGAAATGGCCCTATAGGTAAAAGAAAAGAGGGTATTGTTGAACCTATCCAACTAAAAACAATGAACCCAAAGGATAAGACCGGGTTACAATATGGTGAAGATACAAAGGAAGAAGTGGTACAAAGAATGTCTAATGAGGAGTTAGCTGAAACAATTATGCGAATTCAAGCAAAGAATTCTGACACTAACTCCAACGAATATGAATGGGACATCTCTGATGATACATTCTTGACAGATAAAAGGGTGGATGTCATACACAAATTTACACCCACATTCTTACAAGGGGAAAGCTCAAGGCCTCCATTGGATTACTTTCTACAAAGCGATCATGATTCAAGTGAGACCAATTCGATTCAAAGTGAGATAGATCATCCACAGGAGGATACCATCCTAGACCTCTCCCATAACGACGTTAATAATAGCATCATGACTCTAATGGCCAATGAACTTACTCATCCTAATGATCCATTTCCTTTAGTCTATCTTGAACTCATTGATTGGGAACAAATTGCACCAATTGATATCCCAACTTTTCCAAATGACAAAACCATCATAAACTTCCTTTGTTCATCCCAACCGAAAACAAGTTCCACCAGGGAATCACAAGATTAGATTTTTTGACAGGAAAGTGCCAAGTTTCTTAGGTATAAAATAAATAACATAAAAGAAAGATCTAATGGTGAAAACCTAACAAAGGTAGTATTAGATCAAGAAAAGAGAAAAATAAAAAGTGTATCCAATAGTGAAAACCTTTCAAAGGCACTAGAGGATGGGAAACTTGACACTCTCCCGAAACATTACCAGGAAGGTCTTCTATTCTAATAGAACCAACAGAGGCACTCAATATAGGTACTACAGAACAGCCCAAATTCTTGCAACTTGCTACATCTCTAACAGAAGAGGAAATACCAGGATTCACAAAATTTCTCAAGGACAATCAAATCAGTTTTGCATGGTCCTACGGGGATATGTTTGGATTAGATCTAGATCTCATCATGTATCATCTATCTATCATGTTGGGGGCAAAATCTATGAAGAAGAAACTCAGAAAAATGCATCCACATGTTGCATTATTGGTTAAAGAAGAGTTAAAGAAGCTTTTAGATGTTGGATTCATTCAGTCTATTGACTATGCAGAATGGATCTCCAATATCATACCTGTTTCAAAGCCGGATGGAAGGATTAGAATTTGTACAAATTTCAGAGATTTGAATAAGGCATGTCCTAAGGACGATTTCCCTCTGCCAAACATAGATATGATCGTTGATTTGACTGCTGGCCATGCAATGTACTCATTAATGGATGGATTTTCAGGATACAACCAGATAAAGATTGCACCAGAGGATCAGGATAAAACAGCATTCACATGTCCTTGGGGTACCTATTGCTAGAACGTAATGCCTTTTGGGTTGAAGAATGCAAGAGCTACATACCAACATGCAATGACAACGATTTCTCATGATATGATGCATACATTCATGGAGGATTACGTTGATGATCTCCTCACCAAATCTAACACCAGAGAAGGACACATAGCTATCTTATCAAAAAAATTCAAAAGAATGGAACAATTCAAAGTGAGACTTAATCCAAAGAAATGTGTCTTTGGAGTGAAATCTAGAAAGCTGCTAGGTTATACTATATCAGAAAAGGGAATTGAGGTGGATCCAGCTAAGGTACAAGCAATTCTCGATATTCCACCACCAAGGAACATTAGTCAATTACGCTCTTTGCAGGGACTGTTACAAGCTATCAGAAGATTCATTACCCAACTAGCGGATAAAAGTTTACCATTTACTCATCTCTTACACAAGAATGTTCCATTTAAATGGGAAGACAAATGTGAAGCAAAATTTGATCAGATAAAGCAGTATCTAATGAATCCACCAGTGTTGATTCCACAAGTGCAAGGTGCACCACTCATATTGTATATTTCTACCACGGAGTATCCCTAGGAGCATTATTGGCACAGGAAGACAACTCATGAAAGGAGCAAGCAATCTATTACATCAGTCGGACTTTGACAAGTCATGAGCTAAATTACACCTTCATTGAAAAAGCTTGCTTAGCAATAGTGTTCACTTCTCAAAAGTTATGACACTATATGCTAGCACATACAATAAAGCTTGTGGCTAAGATCGGTCCACTTAAATACCATCTAAGTAAGGCAACCTTAACTGGCAGGTTGGCTAAATGGGTCATGATTCTGAGTGAGTTTGGCATTCATTATGTGGATTGGAAAGCTATAAAGGGACAAGTAATTGCAGATCAGTTAGCAGAAGCACCAATGCCAGCAGAACACCCAATACACATTGATTTTCCTGATGTTGATGTATTCACAGTAGCTATTAAGCAGTCATGGGCACTCTACTTTGATGGTTCCTACACTCAACATGGCTCAAGAGCAGGGATTCTTTTCATTACTCCTCAGGGGCATACAATTCCAAAATCTTATCGGCTAATGTTCCCTTGCACAAACAACATAGTTGAGTATGAGGCACTATTAATTGGCATGAGAATTGTCGCAGACTGGAAAATCATAGAACTTCAAGTTTTTGGTGATTCACAACTTGTTATAAATCAAATCAATGACGAATATCACACTAAGGATGACAAGTTAATACCTTACAAAAATATGGTGGACGATTTCAAGAAATACTTTGTTAATATCAAGTTCATACAAATTCCACGTATTGATAACAAAGCAGCGGATGTTATGGCTACAATCGCCTCTCTACTCCAGTTGTCAGAAAATCAAGCAAGGTACGACTTCCTGGTGGAACAGTTGTTTTCTCCTGCTTATGACAATCCAAAAACTCAAATCATTTGCTGCTTGACCAGTTATGATTCTCTCCTGTATGGCCAAATCTACGCTTACCTAAAATATACTATTTTACCTTTAGATTTGTCTAGAAATCAGAAAAGAAATTTCATCTGTCAATCCTCCTGTTACACCTTAATTGTGGAAATTTTATACCGGCGACGTCTGGATGGTACTTTCCTTAGATGTCCCAAACGCGATGAATCAAAAAAGGCTTTACAAGAGGTACATGGTGGCATTTGTGGGACACAATCAAGTGGACTAACCTTAGCAAAGAAACTTGTTAGATTGGGTTATTACTGGCTGACCATGGAGAAGGAATCATTCGTATTTTTGAAGAAATGTGCAAAATGTCAGATTCATGGAAATCTTGTTCATGCTCCTACTCAAGAATTACAACCTTTTACCACAACATGGCCTTTCGCTCAGTGGGGATTGGACCTAGTTGGAAAGATACACCCGTCATCTTCAAATGGACATAAATTCATCATCACAACCACTGAGTATTTTACTAAGTGGATTGAAGTTGTTCCCCTAACAACTGTTATTGGAAAACAAATCTCTTCATTCATTTTGAACTATATCATTTGTCGATATGGTATTCCCAACTCCATTATCATAGACAATAGAGGACCCTTTAAAAATCAGGATGTTGATGAAATATGTGAAATATTTTGCATCCAACACAGGTTCTCTACACCTTACTACCCACAAGGGAATGGTCAAGTTGAGGCTTCAAACAAAATGATTCTAAAGATTTTGAAGAAAACAGTGAATGAGGCAGGTCGTGATTGGCATGTCCTATTCAATCCAGCATTGTGGGCATACAGAACAAGTATTTGCACACCAACAAGAGCTACTCCCTATGCTTTGGTCTACGGAGCAGAAGCTATTCTTCCACTAGAAGTTGAGATTCCCTCACTTTGAGTATCACTAAAGGGGCTAATCAATGATGAAGACTACATAGTATCAAGGTTGCAAGAGCTAGAACTGCTTGACGAACGACGTCAAACTGCAGTCAATCATTTGAAGGGGTATCAATAAGTTATGTCCCATAGTTACAATCACAGAGTCAAACCATGAACTTTTCAAGTGGGTGACTTGGTTCTCAAAGAAAACCCTTGTAATTAGCAGGATCGGGAAAAGAAAGGCAAGTTCAAACCTAATTGGTTGGGCTCGTTCGTTATCATTGTTGCATATAGATCGGGGGAATATCATTTATCAACATCAGAAGGTGACCTGTTTGAAGATTCGACCAACATAATTCATCTGAAGAAGTTTTATGCCTAAAAATATCAAAAATAATATAAAAAGTTTTGAAAAAATACAAAAAAATCAAAAAAGAGCAAAACAATAAAAAAAAATCAAAAAGGGCAAAAATACAAAAAAATCAAAAAAATTGTTGCCTTGATGAAAACCTGGCAAACAGGCATCTTGATAACAACAAAAAAATCATAAAATCAAGAAAAAGTGCAATAAAAACAAATGGTGAAAACCTGGCAAACAGGCATTGTTTGTGATTTTGTTTGGATCTCTCATCTATTAGGATACATTCTACATATCCATCTTTCATCAGCATCCCATACATGCCTAGCCATTACATCTACATCATGTGTCCCAACATCTCCTTGAAATGACAAAAATCTCATCATGGCTGGATGATTAGGGTTATCCTTAGCAGTAGTTGTGTCTAGCAGAAGTCAAAGTGCAAGGTTATTAGGGGGGCAATTCACTTCTTGGAGCTTTTTGTCAGACAAACAACAACATACGTCAAGCATCATAATATCAGAAGCAACAAACTTGTCCAATTAAACTGAGTCTACATGATTATTTGACAAAAAAATGAAACAAATTGGATGATCTTAATCTGAATAAAATGAATGACAAACTTAAAGCATAAGTTGAATTGTTGTTTTGACATTTGATGACATCATATCTTTGGAGTGATTCAATGATGTACTGAACTAGAATCACAAGGAAGGAGTATGATTTTTCTTTGCTTGCTAATCATAAGTTTTGTGCAAATTTTTCATGGGACATGCTCTACAATGTATCATTGATGACATTTCAGAATTTGCATAGGAAAATGGTTAACTTTTGTCTATTTATGCAAACAATACTCAGGTCATCTTGGTTCAATTATACCTCGATGCTTGTATTAACTTACTATATCAAACATCATGAAATCAGTACTCAGGTCATCATTGGTGCTAACATACCCTTTGATGTGTGTACTAACTTTCAACATATAAAAAGGCTCAATGATGAAAATCAAGCGCAGCATGGAATGACAAACAGGAGAATGGTTCATTACTACATTCTAGGATTGCATAATTCATTTAGATTTGCATTTTGGAGGCTATCTATAGTAGATTTTTGAAGGTTGGCAAAATTTTCATATATCTTTTCAAACAACAATTGAGTACATTTGGACATTTGTGGCATCTCATTGCATTGTCATTCATTACATACCATTTCATCGTGACTATTCATTTAAGATATCATTATCATTCATTGCATTACTTTACATTCTCATATCATTTCATTATCAATATTATCATTATCATTATTCGATCTCATTTTAGTTTATCATGATCATTATCCATATTTAAATATTATATCATTTTCATTATATTATGCATTGATCATTCATCTTATATTATATCATTTCATAACATTTGCATTTTGGATCCATTTCACATCATCTTACATAAATCTACATTGATACAAAGATTACATCCATTTCATTCATTTTATATCATCATTTAGGTCATCAGTTTCATATCAATTGCCTCGTATCATTAGGTATTATTTCATTATTATATTCCATTATGTATCATTATTATCATTATTCACCAATTCATATCATTATTATTGTCATTATTCATGTTATTTCATATATATCCCATTTTCATATCATGTGCATATCATTCATTAAATATTCATCTCATTTATATCACATCACATTATCCCATTCAATATCATTTCATAATAACTTTTCATTTAGGTCATCCTTATCATTTCCTTTTATATCCATTCATGTCCATTTTTTTATCATTATCCATTTAGTTTTCACATTATATGCATATCATTTTTAGGAAATATCATCTCATCATTTATCATTACATCTTACATGCATCATAAAGGAAAATCATTTAGATTGCATTATATATCATGATGTTAGAAATCATTTCATCATAACAGATATTACATCATATCATCATTGCATCATCATACATAAAATAAAAGCATCATCATTTGCATCATAAACATCATAACATATAGAAATAAAATGCATACATGAATCCATAACACATGCATAATCAAATCACAACTGCATATCATAAATCTCATCAAAACAAATGTCCAGAGGTACAAGGATATCAAATGTTTCAACAAGATATATCAAATACAATGAATAAATGTGTCAAGACACTCATCACTAAGGGGCATCTGGTCGTGGCACATGGCTGCTACTGTCCCCTGAGGCGGTAGGTCTCGTTGGATCTCTACTCCCTGAAGCTTTGATCTCTTGTTTGACTGGTTGACCCACACTCCTGATAGCACTCCTGGTATGGCTGCGTGAATGGGTCCAAGACCGAGTACTTGACTGTGTGAAGGAAATCTTCCTCTCGGGTGGCAATGCTTCAAAGTATCTCATCCTATAATACTCGGCCTCCTGAGTGGTCTCCAATCCCTCTACTACAACCTCTCCAATAGAGGTGCTCTCGACTAATCTCAGGATTCTCTTAGCTACCCCCTCGGCCTATATACATCGCTCTTGGAAGCTATCTCACTTTGTTGTAAGCTGAGCTACCTATGGGTCAAGACGTGGCGGCTATGCAACCTGTGCCTGTAGCTGGTTGATCGTCACTTGTGCCTGTGCTAACTGACTCTGAAGAGTCTGAACCTTTGCCTGCAAGGTATCCATCTGTCCCTATGTAGGAGCCCTAATAGTGATCCATGGAGCTGAAGTACTCAGCTGATCCACCACTCTCGATGTTTATGGCCTCATACTGAACGGTACATCAAAGAAGAACCTCTGCCCTCCACTCCCACCACCTCTGTCATCCCCATCATCACCACTGGCCTCTAATCCATCTGAATATTCCTCCTCCATCTCCTCATCCTCCTCATCAAAATCCATAGCTACCCCACCTATATCCTCAGCCTGCCCTGCCTCTACCTCTGCATGTGCCTGCTCCTGTCGTTGTCCTGTCGTTGCCTCTGCCTGTGGTTGTTGTCGTGCCTATTGTATCGCTGGTCCTCTCAATAATGGGGCAGGCTCCTCTAGGTTGGTAAACCTTAGAAAGGTATGTGTGTAAAAGTGCGTTGCATACTCATCTTTCATCCCTGCATTTGTAACCTCTGGATGTATCACCCAATAATCTGGCTACAGATCTAGATACTCTACTCTGGCAGCCTCGATCATCACAAATGGACCCCACTCTGGCACATCCTCTCGCTGCCTGGCATAGTGTGCCACACCCTATGGCATCATCTGTACTAACCCATACTATCTCAAGACCCTCATCCCCAGGAACCTCTCAATGATAAATGGGGTACGCCTGATCAAATACCTAGATCTCATACAGTAGGGCAGCTCTATATCATCCACCTCCCATGGATCACAATCCAGATATGGTCTCTAGATGACTGTATCCAAATCATCTAACACACATCGCTAGTACTCTAACTTTGCCAGCATCGACTGGACAAGGGGACCTATGTAGGCATAAATGTATGGAAACCCAAGTGGGCAATCTCTTAGAACAATGGGGCGAGTAATGGAAAAATTCTCCCATGCCCATATCTATAACAAAGTAACTCCATAGGAGAGACTCTTCCCATCTAAGTACACGACCTGATGAAGATCATGATATTAATGGGAAAGCATGCATGATCCCCATGCATATCTAATCTGGTGGAGAAGCATGTCCTCCAAAATCCGACCCCAGCCAACTGATAGTCCCTTTGGCCTGCGATCAGGACAAAGGAAACCACCAATGAATCCTGCTAACACCGAAGGTAGTGGGGCATATCTCTCCACCATATCCTTCCAAGAAATCTCATACCCGCCAACATGAGGATCCTAGAAGACTCGTCTAAGTGCATCAGTCTCTCCAATCTCCTTGTGATCATAGATCACAAACTCACCAACTATAAGAGTATCCAGAATCTTGTATACATCCTCTGGTGTCACGGTAATCTCTCCTGTGGGAAGATGAAAGGTGTTATGCTCACTATGCGACCTCTCAGCTAGCGCAGTCAATAGTGCCTTGTTGATCCTATACTGTGGGATCCTCAACAGTGGAGTCAACCCACACTGGTATATCACCTCTAGATCAGCCTGGGACAGTCGAGGAATCAAATCCCACATGCGGGGAAATCTCTCTTTGATCTGGAGGAGGTTAAATTCCTCCTTTATAACATTAAAAGCAATCATGCAAAATCAATCAGCAGGGAATATTTTAAATCAAATCCGTACATCAATCAGAAAATTATCAATCTATTTATCTTTTCAACAGGCATGAAAGCAAATACATCAATCAATCATACCAACATCAGCAATCAGCTCAAAATCTTATTTGTTCTTCAAGCACGAAGGCAAATAAATCCTATTCTATTTATTTTTCAATCATGAAAGAAAATTTATCAATCATTTCTACTATTTGTTTTTTATATCACATGGAAAAAAATTTAACAGTCGATCGACTCGACATCTATTATTTGTCTTTCAATCATGAAAGCAAATTTATCAACATCTTTACTATTTGTCTTTCAAGCAGGAAAGCAAATTTATCAATCATCTTTACTATTTGTTCTTCAAGCACGAAGACAAATTTATCAAATCAAGCTAATCTATCCTTGATGTTATTCAATAGCATATAATCAGTTGTCTAATCTAGCAACAATCATCAAGTACATAACAATTTTTCTTCAAAAATTCAAAATCAGCAAGATTTTATGGATGCGCTAAAATAGTCAATCAATGCGCTAAATCATGTATGCGCGACTTTAATCCATGGATGCACTAAAACAGTAAAGCAATGTGTTATGTCATCTATGTGCAATTCTATCTAGTCTATGCGCTAAAATAGACTATGGATGCGCTAAAGCACCTATGCACGATTCTCTCATGTGGATGCGCTACATTATCTCATCAATGCGCTAAACTAGCCTATGCACTAATCTAGCATTCTACGCGGGCAAATTTCCTGGACGCGCTACTTAAGGTATCCTATGCACAATTTCATCTATGCATTACTGTTCTACATCAATGTGCTACTTTATATGCGCGACTCTATCTAATGTATGCGCCAAACTATGGCTCGCATGCGATAAAGCAGAACGTTAAAATTTTAAAAAATTGAAAAATTCATAAAAATCAACCAAAAAATTTGCAAGGAGGATCAAGTCAACTTATCAGAGGTCCATATGCAATTGGTCTCTAATACCGGTGGGCTCGCTCAAATCTGTAATGCTCATAATGGATCGGCATTGCGAAAATTTATCTGAGAGCTCTTAAAATTACCAAAGGTTACTGTTCAAATGACAATGACTTTTCACCTTTTCCACCTTTTAAGGGGGTAAAAGTGGGAAATTATTATTAGTTTTACTATGCAAAGTGCTATTTTGAGAACTAAATTGCCAATTTCACTCCAAAAATCATCTAAATTCTTTCAAATCATCCTCATCATCATTCACATCACACGATTTATCTCTCGAGGGGGCATATAACATCGGTAAATTTTCAAATTCAGGGGCAAAATTATTTGAAGCAATGCGTAAAACACATCACTTCAAAGAGGGGCAAAATGTATACATCTAAAAATGGTCACGGTAAATCAAACCTATTAATTAATTAAATATAAATTATTTAATTAGTATTCTAAGTCGTCTACATATAAATAAATTTAATTATTTATTTATATCGTTCATTTTTCTAATTCTTCTAGTTTAATTAAATAAATAATTATTGCTATTATTCCTCTTAATTAAATTAAATAAATTTCATAATTTATTTAATTTGATTATCATTTTATTTCTAAAGTTTGAACATTTAAATTCAAACAATGGAATATTCATCCTTTAATTCACATTTAAATTAAATATTTTATATTTAATATCTTTTTCATCCCACTTAATTAAATATTGTAAAATATTTAATTACTCATCTTTTACACTTTTCACACATAATTAAATAGTAATTATTTAATTATGGAAGCTTCTAAATTCATTGTCACATGTAATTTATTTATTTAATTAGCAATTATCCTCAACTTTCAACCAATTTTCATAAATGAGGTGACAAATGGCAATTTGTTTCCATTTTTGAATGAGGATGGTTTTGTGGGTTGAAAACATTCTTCCACTTTCCTCTCAACCTTCAATCTTTCTCTCAACTTCCAGAATCTCACACCGTTCATCTTGATAGGTTTGAATTTCAACCGTTGATCTCCACCAACTAGATTCTTGCCTCTGATCTATAAATACAGCCTTCTCGTAAGTAGATTTCATCCTAGATTTCATACTTAGTTACTATAGTTGCATTTGAATCAGCATATCAACATTCTAGCAATATCATAGAATTTTAGCATTTCAAGTTCAATTTCATAGTTTAAATCATATAGCAATACACATGCATTTTCAATCAATCTCATTCTCCTAAGTTGTCATTTCAACAAGTTGTTGCTTACACAACTAAGAGCCAGTAACTTTAATCAAATCCTTGGAGATAGAGAACAATGAGACGAATTTGAAGGAGTTGCTGTCATTTTAGAGTTTTTCTTTTTCTTTTTTTAAATTAGTTTATTTCAATCTAATGTTTCATTGGTGTGTTAGTCTACTTCTTAATTAGTCCACTAATTCTAACAACACAATTCCAACATCTTCTCTAACATAATACAATTTCTTGAACTTTCTATCCTTTTTGTCTTTATAATTGTTATCTTTGTTCTTCTTATGTGTATCTCTATTTGGATATTCTTAAGCATAGTGACCAATATTTCCACAACTGAAACATTTAAAAACTAACATAACTTTGTACTTACTGATACCTTTCTTCAATTTCTTTGTAAACTTTGCTTCCAACTCTTCTGAACCATTGATATCCAAGTTATCTTCTACCTTAGTTGCTTTGAAGGATGTTTTACTTTTCTCCTTTTCTTTTCCAAACGTCCTGATCTCAAATGTAGTCAAGGTGCCAAATAGTTGCTCTTTAGTGAATGTCTTTGGATCATATGATTCTTCAGTAGCAGAGACCTTGTCACTGTGGGTCATCAATATCTTCTCCATTACTTCTTCATCTGTCATGGTACCACCTTGATTTTTTATTTCATTTTTTGCAAGTTCAACTCTCTGATAGTAGCTTGCAATTTTTGCACCTTCTTCCATTCTCAAGTTCTCAAATCTACGTTTTTCTACTAGATTCCTTGACAATTTGACTCTATCATTTCCTTCAGAGATATCTTTCAACTTTTCCCATACTTCATATGTAGTACCTAAAGAAATAACTTTTATCTGTTTAGTTTTAGATAAAGCATTGAAGATAGCATACCTTGCTTTTTCATTCTCTTCATAGGCAAAAATCTCATCTGTAGAAGAGGGACCACTAGCCAGTTCAACATATTTTGTCTCTACAACTTTCCAAGTCTTGAAACCAAGAGATATTAGGTAGCCTCTCATCTACACTTTCTAGACACTATAGTCAGCTCCATCAAATATAGGGATTTGCAACTTGTGCACCATCTGATCTACCTCAAGAGTTCAAGCTCTTCTGAGGAACCAAAGCTTTGATACCAATTGTTGAAATTCACAAGACAACTAAGAGGGGGGGTGAATCATTTGTACCAAATTACGTTTAATTCTAACCTCAATCAATTCCACTTTAAGTTTAATCTGTTATTAAGTATAAACATGAAATGCAGATAATAGAAAGCAAACACTAGGGACACCATATTTACGTGGAAAACCCGATGAGGGAAAGCCACAGTGAGAATTAACTCGCAATATAATAGTAATGAAAAATTGAATACAAAGGCTCATTGTCAGAGGGCTCACTGCCTAGAAAGGACTCACTGTCAAGATTAAAAGGCTCACTGCCTATAGATAGGACTCACTGTCCAAAAGGAGGCTCACTGCCTATAATCAAAGAAAGACAATAGAAAATCTACCATAATAGGTTCCACACATTTGTAGCTTGATCAAAGGATTTCAGACACCATCATCTCAATGCTTTCAGGAATCTAACACATCAAAGTACTGATACCTTGATACACTTTCACACACTCTACTTTTTGCACTTGTTTCGCACACACTTCACACACACTTTTTCAATTCACAACATCTTGACTTGAATTTATACCATCTTCAACCTTAGAAAATTTCTCCAAGGTTGGCTACACATCCATTATTTTACAAATTCAAATTAGGTCAGCTACTCAACATTCGTGTAGTGGATAAGAATGAGAGAGGACCAATTACATATTTAATTAGGACCCAAACAACATCTTGGATCAATCACATGCTTCCTTAATTGATGCTTAGTCTTCATGTAACGTGCAAACACTAGGTCGGACAAACCTAATGAAAACACCAATGATCTTTGAAGTAAATGCATCCATAGAAAGATAATGACACATGGATCACACAACACGCTTCACCGAACATTGGAACACCTCTTAGAAACCTTTAGATACATCCACAAAAACTGCAACAAACTTTATACATAGAACATTCTTGAACAGTCCAATCGGACCATGCAATCACACATAGTAGCTCTGGAACAAGCCTTCTGAAGCATCAAACCACAAGCACATTTTCATGAACACATGGAACATTAATATTAATCTTCTTCCAAATTCAAAAGATCTAAGACAAACCACCAGAAGACTACAGAGCAGAGACACCTCTCCTAGTCCACAGACAAATAGTTCTGCCAAATCGGTTCACACACCGGTGAACACATCTTTCACTCTCCATCAACCCAGAAGCTAAAACTCAAGATACATTATCCATTAAAGCTCATAAACATTACTACAAATATTCATTGGAATGGGATCAACATAGAAGAAATACAAAGAAAATTATCGGAGCACACTCAGAACACACACAACACTGTCTTCATTATTTATTAATTTTCTCAAAATCACTTGACATCTGCACATCTGCAACACCATAAATATAGCTCCATGTACTCTCAACACTTCTATAGTATCTCAACTATACAAACACTTCTATAGTATCTCAACTATACAAACACTTCTACAGTATCTCAATTATACATGTACTACTTGCAATCACTCTGAACTGTGTTGACATCAATGACAACATTAAAGACAACACCATCAAACACATCCACACTTGCAAAATATACATTTTAGTGCCCCTTTGATAAGGTGTGTTTGCCCACCATGTATGCAATAATCATAAAAAATGCGGGTGTCTCAGCCACATATTTTCAAATTTGAAAGATGAATGTCATTTAAACCCTGAACTAGTCCTTGTAATATCCATTGAAATGGCATAATGATCAGATCCAAGAAGAGTTAAAATATTTGAAGATAAAACATAATCCCTAATAAACCAATTTGAAGTAACAAGAAATCTATCCAAACGTTCTACAATTTGTAAGAAATTTTTCCTTCGATTTTTCCAAGTATACAAACCTTTTGCAGGTATAATGTCTTTTAGTGTATTACTCATAATGAAGGACTTAAATTCATCAATTACTCTTTGTGGAGGGTAGATCCCTCCTTTATTTTCCTCTAGTGAGGCTAGTGCATTGAAGTCACCTCCCAACACAACTTTTCCATCACCTATTCCAAATAAGATATGTGTAATCTCATCCCATAATCTTTTCTTGTCTATCATGGATGTTGGGCATATATATTTGATACCCAAAGCTTCAAATAAAATTTTTGCACCTACAATAGCTGCCAATTGTTATCACTTTTTATTGAAACTACCTTAATGACCTTGGGACTCCATAAACTACTAGATCCCTCGGTGGCACCTTGGGCTGGTGAATGTGCTAAATCCTCTTTTTCCATTTATGAATTGTTGCTTCATAAATATTTTCTGAAGTTTTTGTTTCCTAAAGAAAAATTATGTATGCTCCACAATCATCTAACTGATGCTTGATTCAAGCTCATTTGTCATAAGCATTAATTCCCATGACATTCCATGAAATTATCTTCATTGCACTCAAGGAGAGCAATGGGATCTCCTCGGGTGTTTGGTCATAGGCATAACAATATTGCCATCAAGAGTTTTTTGAATCCTTGTTGCTATCTCTTCCTTCAATTTCTCCACATTGGACTTTCTCCCTCTCTTACGTGGAGATTTCTTTAACACTTGTTGGCTTTCCAAATATTGTGAGAGAGACAAGGTTTGAGAATAATCAAACTCTACAAATTGATCATCCTCACTGTTTACCCATGCCTCCACGGTGCCAACTATAGGACCCTAATCTAGTACCAATGATTCTTCCTTCAATTCTACCACCTTGGAATCTCTCCCTCTTCTCCCCAGGGTTGTAACATTGTCAGCCTTTCTTGACGTAAAAATTGGTTCATGCTCCAACTCATCCCACTTATCTCCAATTTGCAAAGAATTCATCCCAGTAACTTTCGATCCTGACCCTACACTTAACTGCATAACTTCATCCTCCTTTGATATTACATTTGCTAACTCGTCAAATAGGTATGAACCAATTGAATAAAGAAACTCTTGAGATAGTGTTTCCAGCTCTTGATCAAAAAATTTAGTGAACTGAACACTTTGATACTTCATTTTGGGTTTCCCCTTCTTCAACAATGAATGAATTTTTGTTTGTAGGTTGGATTCGTTCCCCAAACATTAATTTTTTGATGATATCATTCATATGTTATTGCGAAGTTTGTGGAAGAGTCAAGTTATACAAATGTAGAATCAGTCCCATGCTCTTTTTCAAAAGAGTAAACTACTTTTGTGTTAGAGTAAGCTGGAAGCATGAAGAATCCTTGTTTACACCATAAACTTTCATTTCCTATTCCTTAGTGACCTTTCCTTCTACATATACCTTTGACTATTCTTGCCTCACTACTCCAATATGTAAATTTGATTGTTGCTCCTTAGTTGTCTAATAGACTACCTTAGACGATGTCTTTTCTTGACATACCCTCTCCTACTTTTGCAACATGTTACATTCCTCCCTTGTTGTACAAATACTATCGTAGTGTTCTAGAGAATTACACTTTGTGTAAGTTTTTTCAAGTGTTTCTACTGTAATATGTTGTGTCCACGAGCCATATTTTGACATTATTTGTATTTGAGAAGGCACTGGATTTTTGGTATCTAACATTATATGGAACCTTACTGGCTTTGATGAATTATGAAAAAACACTTTGATGGATTATTTATTTATTATTTTTATTGGTTTTTTCTTTGATATTCATTGGGATATGGTCAAATCAAATGTGAATTAGATCTTGAGAGTGTACCCCTCCTGCTTGGAAAAATATTGCGTTGGTTAAAGTCCAAATTTGATAAACTGTGATTCCCTTGCATGTCATGTAGGCAAGGCCATTAAAGATGAGCCCCCGAGGAATAGGCCTAGCCCCTTAGGTTCCCCCGAACTTGTTTGAAATCAAATGTATGTGAGTTGGTATTATGTTGTGATTGAAAATTTTGGTATTTGTGTTATGTCCTTAGATGAGTTTGTGTTGGAAATTTTTTGGGCATTATAGATATAGAAACCATGGCTTCACCAATCAAAATTATTTCTTTATTTTCTCTCCCCATATGGCTTTCTATCTTTTATTTGTTTTCTATTTTTCTCATCCTCAATTATCTCTCTTTGTCTATCTATCTATCTTTCTTTTTTTAGTAAAAGGCATGGAAGGTCATATATTAATATATTATACAATAAAGGTTTACATTTAGGTTTGCATCAGATTGGAAAAATTAGCTCAAGAAGCTTACAACTTATCTGCATCTTTTCAAATACAACTTTGAGGATTGCAGATAAAACTAAAATTTCAAAATTTTGTATACATTCATCAACTGTAAACTATTACTGAATTCCCAAAACATCATTTTCCATGACTGTTTCTCCAAAGGAAAGAGAAACTTTTGTCATACAAACACCATCAACATCCATTGTTTCTTAACAAGGTTAAAGAAAAACTTGGCACTATAACAAAACATTAGCAAAATTTATCTAAGGACTGGGACACTGAGTTGCTACTCTTCCATATGCTCGAACTGTACTGAATTCTCATCTTGGACTTCAACAACCTCTTGAATTCACATATCTTGAGCAAATAAATCAAAGCCAATTATTGGCTCATCTTTTTGCACTTGCACAATTTGAGTGATGTGAGCTCGTGCTATGAAACCCTGATGCTCACCATTGCAACTTTCAGCAATATTTTTCCCTAGCATCACCTCCACATTTTTTTCAACTGGTTTCGATGGCAACACTCTTTCTTTAAGTCAACAAGATAGGAATTAAGAGGAGGAGGATGAGGAGTATGATCACAAAGAAAGGAAACTGCATAGTATTTCTCTTTGATATCAATATCGATCGACACACACACCCTCCTACAATTCTTCCTTAGTGCCTTCAAAAGTATGCTATCATTCCTATACTGCAAGGCTAATCTAATTGCTTCATAAATTTCTTCAAAACCCAGACATTATTTGACAAACTATCTAGGAAACAGACCTCCTAAATACCCATCACCACTAAAAACATCATAACCTTGAACAAAAAATAAAAGAGCATCATTTTGAAGAAATTAAGGGTTAACAAATTTTCCTACAATTGTTTCTAATTCCCCTAAATATTGAAGAAGGTCCATGATATTTAACAAGAAAATAGACAAAACCTGGGAAGGAAAGATTAAGCACCTACCTTTAGGGCTTGTGACCTCAACTCTGATCACCAACCACACAAAGTCTTCCACCCTAGGTAATTCCAACTTAAAAACTAAACTGAGGCTCTCATGAGTGAGATACTCCAAAGGGATGCTCCCATGGCTGCACTAGAAAATTAACCCTGAAATTCCATGATTAGAATGTCATACTGCCACTTCAAAGACTCTTCTCCCACAAGCTAGCAATGTCTCCAGATAAAATTTCATCTAACAAAGACCACCATTTAAAGCCAACAGATGTTTTATAAAGAAATTCATTGTCATGATTTTTGATGAGCCAAGAAATCACCACTAAAGCATGTGAAATCATGTAAACCTGCATCCTCTGCAAGGATTAATAAAAACCACATCATTCATATTGCCTAGGGGTACTTGGAAAATAAAACATTAGGAAAAAATCATGATTTAATGCTTAGGTGTCCATTTTTAGCAACCTATGGCATACATAAATCCCCATCTCTATCCTTAGGATCTAACGATAGGTTGAAAGTATCGATGATGTAAACAGACACCACCACAAGGTACATACTTTATCAAGCTATATTCATTTATTAATAGCCTTGGCAGTAGGAACACAGACTTGCATAAAAATAACAAACAAGGTGAGGTACTTTTCAAGTCTTAAAATGCAATCATTACTATACAATCACCGCCAGCCAAGCATACTATACCAAATCTACCATGATAAAAATTAACCATGAGCTCAAACTTGAACCATCAATTCAAAAGAGCAAAAAAATCATGTGTTAATTTAATCCAGATAACCACCAATTTGAGGATGAAATAAAACTTGCAAAGGTTAGTTTCCTTTGTCAATCATGTATTCTAGCAATTGAGGATATAGTCTTTTTATCTCATTTTGTCCCTTTACCTCAATTTCTTGGCCATCACACCCCATATTTGCAAGTCTATCAACCAATTTATTTCCCTCCCTGTATGTATGTGAAATTTGAGACGTTTCATAAAAGGAGTCCATCACCCTACAAAATTTCTCCAATATATATCCCAATCTCTAGTCATACATTTTCCTCTCCTTACAAGCATTGATAATGATAAGAGAATCTCCTCCAACATGCAACTTATCAATGTCCATACTTCTTGCTAGCTACAAACCTTGAAGCAATGCTTGCCCCTCTACAATATTATTAATATTGTTTGGCAATTGAACTGCTTTGACTACTAACAAAGAGCCTTTCCAATCCTTGATGACTACTCTTGCGCCCGATAAACCTAGATTCCCCTTTGATGATCCATCAAAATTGATCTTGGAAAATCCTTTTGAAAGAGGCTACCATTGAACCTTACTTCTATCAACCTTTGACTATGAGGCTGTAAATTGAGAACCTTTGAATGGTAAAGATATAAACTCCCAATTTTGCAAAAGCCAAATATCCAAGGTAGTAAAACAATGAAGATTCCTTCTTGTGACCTTGAACATATGTATTAACTACTTTTGAAATTGATTTTTCTTTTTTTTTCTTTACCTCATTCTTTGACTGGGATTGTTGTCTAAAAATTCATTTATTTCATTCCCATCACATACTCTAGATTACAAGAACTGGAGAAATTCTCCATATGCAAGCAAAAAAAGAAGTTTTAAATAATACTGGCTAGGATGAAAACAAGTCCCATAAAGACAAAGGCATTGGAAAAGAAACTTTCAACTTAGATCTAACAAACTGCCAACATTCTTGTGTCGGCTCACACCCTACAAATAAGTGATCTACTTTTTCATTTTCTTCTTGACAAAGCACACACTTGAAGGGATCTACAAATCCTAGTTTTCTTAGTCTATTACTTGTCAATACTCTTTTCCATAGAGCAAGCCATGCAAAACTACCCGCCTTTGGAAGGGTCATTCAGCTCCAACAAAACGAATATGCTCTATAGGTTTGATTTTGATGTACATTTTCTCTAATTGACTTGTATCCTTGCTTTACTGTATAATTTCCATCCTTAGAAGGTGCCCATATCAATCTATTTGAGGTTCTTGAAAGGAACACAGACCTCTCCCATAAAATTTTACGTAAGGCATGCTTTTGATTAAGTGATATGGTTGGATTCAAGAGATCTTCCCATACAACTTTCCCTGATATTGGTTCAATATTAGCAACATTATCCTTCAGCTTTTTGCCCCACATATCTATTAAGACCTGTTCTAAGAGGTGTAGCTCTTGGATTGAATTTAGAGGATGGTATCCATTCCATGATTCTTTCCAAAATTTCACACTTTCCCCATTATTGACCTCCCAAGATAAAAATGGGATAATAACTTCCCTGCAAGCTACTAAAACATTCCACATAACCGAGCCACTTTAAGGATTCGATATAGTCAATATTATAGATGGGTTATCATCATCTAGATACTTAGCTTGCATAATACTGCACATCTCAAATTTGGCTTTTGATACATTTTCCATACTAACTTTGCACCAAGGGCCATGTTTCTTGCGGATAGATTTTGCATACCTGCTCCTCCACTATTTTTACTCATACACATATTTTCCAGAGATACCAAGGGGACCTTTTTTCATCCATATTTCCTCTCCACAAATAATTATTAATTATCTTTTCTATTTGTTGTACAATTCCTTTTGGTGCCTTCAAAACAACCATAAAATAATTTGGAATGACTGCTAAAACTGATTTAACCATCAAGATATGGCCAAAAAAATATATCTAGCCTTCCAACAAAGTATTCTAGATTTTATTTTATCTAATGCCAATACTGTAATTTATCTGCCCCTACAAAAAAAGGAATACCTAGATATGCACAAGGGAGATCTGCTACTTGAAAACCCAACAAATTTACCAGCTTCTTTGAAATAGATGGCTTTGTATTAAAAATGTAAATTTTGGACTTAGACGCATTTACTTTTTGACCCGAAGTAGCAAAATATTTCTCAAGTACTGTTTGACTTACTTTGCCTCTAGCAAAGAATATTTTTCAAATAAAAGGGTATCATCTACAAATAAAGAGTGAGTTGCTACAATACTTGTATTTGGAATGGGTACTCCCTACCATAACCCTTCACTATGAGCCTTCTTTATTGTTCTGCTTAGATCCTCTGCCATTATGATGAACAGAACTGGAGAAAGAGGATCTCCTTGTCTTACCCCTTGAGTAGAGCTAAAAAATCCAATTGGAGACCCATTGACAATTACTAAAAATTTAGCCCCTGAAAAGCACAAGCGAATCCATTTGCACCATTTAGAAGCAAAACCAAATTTTTGAAGGACTTGAATCAGGAAATCCCAATCTACTCTATCATATGCCTTCATCATATCCAGCTTGATTATGAATGAAGACACCTTATTAGTTTTAATGGAATGTAGCACTTCATGGGCAATGAGTGCCTCTTTAGGAGTCTCTCTTCCAAGCATGAAACCTCCCTACTCATGAGATATTACTTTTGATATAAGAGGTTGAATTCTGAGATAGATAGTGTAGACACGGAAAATGTACAGATTGATCCTATACACTTGAACTTGATCTTACTAACACTATTTCATCCTGAATCATCTCATTTGCTAGTAATTTAATTAAATTCATCATATTCCATCTCTTAATTAAATAAATCAAATTTATCTCATTAATTCATCATCTTCTATTAGTTAAATAAATCATTTTGTTTTGTTAATCCTATAGTCCCTCTTTTAATGAAATAATTATTTTTATTTAATTAATCTCTAAAGTCATCTCATTTAAATTAAAAAATATATATCTTTATTTGATTTAAAACTAACGTCATTCTCTTTAATTAAATAAATTACTCTATTTAATTAAGTCTAAATTCATATTCCTCTCAACTTTGATTTAAATTAATCCAAAAATCTAAATCAAATTGTCACATCAGCTAATCTCCTTTTAAATTAATCAAATCCTGATAAATCTTAATCCTGATCCCTCAAATCCTCTAGATTTTACAACTTGCACAAATAAATCATTTTATTGATTTATTAAAACTCTTATTTTCTCTCAACATGGCATCAAAGAGGGAATACTATTCAAATTCAAAAATCCCTCCAAAAGGATGAGTACATCCAACAAGGAATTAAAGGCCTCTTACATGTCCTTTGCCTTGATCCAAGTGGCATTAACTCCATTTCTTTCTCCTGCCAACTTATCATTTCATCAAATTCAAATATCCACCTAACTATATTTATTTGCACATTCATCCTCCACTAGCATGTTGACAAGTGACACCTTGCCATTGGCTCATATTTAGTCCCACATTCATCCCTTTTGCCTCTTTCTCCATCATTTTCTTCTATAAATAGAAGGCTCTCATTTGAATTTTGTATCCACAATCTTAAGCATTTTTCATGCAAAATTATTAACTTCAAGTTTTGAGCAATCTCCACCCATCTTTTTCCATTTTCATTCATTTTTCATGTTGACATAGCTAGGTTATGGAGAAATTTCACCAAGGAGCATCAAATCTTCACCATTGATCATCAAGCTTGCAAGGAATTGGGAAAGGGACATTTTCCACATCAAAATGGTACCAATTCCCTCATGGGATTGAGAGTTTGAGCATTTAAATAGGATTTAATAGCTTTTTCATTATGTTCATATTATTTCTTATTTTCATGTTTAAAATGAATTTCATGGGGAATGATGTTTCTAACTTGTATATTAGACTAATTGTGTGTTTTTTCTTTGTGTTTGTGCAAGTCTAGGATCACCATTCATATTTTTAATGCTAGAGGGAGGGAGAATCTAACACGTTTTTTTGAGAAATTTCATTGTTTTTTTTTGTGTCTACAAGAAAACTGCACTATTGTTCATCAAACTCCACCACTACCAATCCAACGACACCATATAGTGATGCTGACAAACTCCAAACTATGACATTGAGTCATTCCCACCAAGCAATTTGATTCCCAAACTCCAAACTCCGTCACTGGTTGAAACAACACCGCATTTGTGCTCACTGGTTTATGTGCAGACCGTCACTATCAATCCCAGTGGTGCTATTTAGTGACACTGACCTCCTCGAACTGCATCGCAATGCAGACTACGCCACTAGAGTTGGTAAAAGGTCATTTTTTTAATTAATTTTAACATGCGCTTTCTCATTTTGATTGCTTTTGACTTCTAACTGGCTTTTGGCCTCTGTTTCTGTAGTATTAACTAGTATTTGTAGGTTGGCTTGATCAAAAGTGAAGGGAGGAGACAAAGACAAGGATTCCTCTATGGAATCATCATTTCATTGTATCAAGTGTTTTTAAACACTTTAGGGAGAAAATATAATCCCTTTTCTAAGGACTTTGTCATCTTCATGCTTTTTAGGATTCAATAATTTTCGTTTGGGATTAAAAAGAACAAAGCAAAGGGATTAAAAATAACCATAGACAATTTACTAGATTTTGTTTTGGACTTAACAATTGAACAAACAAACCTCACACTTCAAATTTGGTACTTAAAAAGAACTCATATTCTTGTTTTTGAAGGATTAAAATGAACATGTGCCTTTTATGTTTTGTAATCCCTTATCCAAAGTAATATCATTTAAAAAGACATATGTGCTTCTCTCGCACCTCACGGTGATCTTGAGAATCAGAAGGATTTTTTGTGATATTAAGTTGTGTAAGTGATTACCTCCACACTTCAATTTGGGTTCTTAAAATTGAACAAAACCTTGTTAGTGTGAGTGGAGTATATCACGAGTGTTCTCTCCTTGTTTCTCAACAAAGATTGATCGAACTATGGATGTACTTGCTTGCTTTTGTTTATCCTTAGAGGGTCTACCTTGGTGGGAAAAATTACTCACCCCAAGGGAACAACCCAACTGGTAACATGCTAAATCCAAACGACTTCCAACAAGTATATAAGTGTGGGTACTTGAGGAAAGTTCAAGTATCATGAGGATTGTTCTGAAAAGAAGGATAGAAATGGTCTCTTGTCATATGGATGATCCCCCATGAAAAAAACTCCTAAACTAGAACCTTTTGTTTAGAAGGCCCAAATCCTTAAATCTATTTATTGTTGCAAGAATGGTCATTCTAAAGTCGTCCCACATTTTTACGGCTCTTGGTAGAGATGAGAAGTATGCCATGGGAGATTTATGGGTACTAATGCTTGGCTGACCCGAGAAGTGTGTGCCATGAAGGGGAGCCAGTGTGGTCAAGAATCTAATCAACCACTAAGAGTAGGCATAGCTAGATTTATCCAAGTGGGAACTCAACAAATATTTCTCATTTTATCCTAGAATTGTGCATCACTTTGAAATCAAAACACTTTGTTTGGATCTAAAACGCTCGAAAACAAACATACACCAAATCTTTCAAATTTCAAAACTGGAGGAGCAAATACCTTTGACAATTCCAAGTGCTCTTTCTTTCCCTAGGGATTTCATCCTTAGAGGCTTCTAAGTATTTGAATTTATATCACAATTTGTTCTTACTAAAGTCAACATTAGGAAACTATTGCCTTGATTTCCTTGATTTCCACATAATGGACCTTGTTGGATGAAAATAAATTAGGACATTAGAAATTTTGTTTGAAACATAATCAAGAAAGTGTTTTTGGTAAAAAGAAACAATCTAAGCAAAATAACAGACAATTGGACCTCACATGTACTTGATCTGATGATTTCCCAAAAAATCAAAATTCCCAAACCAAGTCATCAAAACTTCCTTAGTCCAAAAGTTCATGAGGAACGTCTTTCAAAACTTCATAAAGTGAGAAATTTTGGTGTATATTTTTTACAAGAAAGCTTCAAAGAAAAATCCTAATTTGTATGAATTTTATTATAGTCAAAATCCAAGTCTCTTTCAAAAATTTGCATTTCTCACATAGGAAGTAGAAGCATGTTCTTCAATACCGAGGTCTTGTAGAAAGGAGTTGTATCTAAGTCTAATCTAGGATCAAAGTCAACATTCTCACCCATCCTTCGAACATCAATCAAGTCTCATCCCACCAAGCAACTCTTTGAATCTTGGAAAAATCAAATCATGCTAGACTTTTGGAAAATCCTTTAAATCAAATCAAAAAACAATCTTTTTTGACTAAGTATATGAAGATGAATCCTTCTTCATGTGCTTAGTTAAATTATCAATCCTTGTGAACAAATTTATTCCAAGATAAGCATCCAACTTCTTGGGGTTTATGAGTTCATTATCCAAATCTAAAACAAATCAAATCAAACAAAAAATCCAAAATTCTAGTGTCCCTTCAAGATTCTTAAGAGTTTAATCATTCACACCATCCACCCTTCATCTATCTTATCACCATCCTTTGATCCTTGAGCAAACTTGGTTTTTCTTCTTTGTACCTAAAATTTGATCCTTCTTTTATGGTGCAAACTTGATCTCAATACAAGAAGAACATGGAAGCTAACAAGGAAACATCTACTTCAAGTGACCTAAGTCAAAGCACATCGAAAATAAATCTTATTGGATCTAGCAATCCCCCACCCAATCTTCCTCTCCTACCACAAGATCCTTGTCAGCCTCCTATGATGATTTTGATAACTAAGCCCTTATAGCCATGATTCAAATATTGGACATCTGACCTGAATAGCCATCTTAAACATTATGAAGGTACATTTAAATTGTCAACCCAGGGATGTGAACTTGAAATGGGTCAACACAGTATGTGCACTAGGAATTTCAAAGTAGTCACCTTCGTTCTATAACTAAGAAAGACTTAATATTGAAAGGAAATTCCATGAAAGGAAACAAAGAAAATGTTGAACATAACTTAATCAAATCTAAATTGATTATGCATAACAGGAAGGAAAATCTAAGCATCCAATAGGAAACTACTATGCCCGCCTTGGCTACAGGAATAGTCATAGAATGGAATTATAGTGGCTACAGGAACAGTTAATGCCAGAATCTTAACTAAGTACTGAACATAAACTAACACTAATCTAACTGAACTAAAGGAAAAAATTACTCACCAAGTGGCCCCCCTTGGATGAGTATCCTCTAAACTAATGCAAACTCGGATACTCAACTCATAATCTTATTTCATTCATCAAAAAATACAATTACAAAAGTATGGTTGATTATCAACTTGTAGAAGAACTTGGTGATTGACTCACTAACTTTCTAGCTCAAGAAAGGAGGATTTGAGCCTTATTTATACCAACTAAATAGGTCCATCAACTCCCACTAATTGAGAGGATTCCATTTAGGAAAAATGAGAAGAAAGTGGAAGGGCGATTACACATGCAGGGGAATCCATTCAGACATGCATGCCCAAATGTGGACTCAACCACTGCAGTAATGCCTACAATACTCAATGTCATTAAGATTGGTACAAGGCGGTTACATACGGCTAACACGAGAATCTTCCATCATCGTCTTCGGTTGACCTTCACGTGACTCCTCAACTTGGCCGGTTGGCAGATGCATTTCTCAACTTAGCATTTCAATCATGTCTGCATAGTAATGTTAGTACACATAATAATTGCATAATCATAACCACCTTAAAGAACATTCATCAATCTCATGCAAGATAAATATAGATGGTCCACATAATAGGTAAATATCATTAAAACCAGCAGAAATGAAATTAGTCCCAAATGTCTTATGATTGAGAGAAACTATATAAAAGTGTTAACATATAATATCAAAGTCTGTGATAACTTAAGCAGATAACAAGAGATTCTACCCCCCTAACTAGGCCAGAAACTAGACTCATCACTCCCCCTAACCTAATGTTTTGTTGGTCCTCCAGTAGGGCAAGAGTTATGTTTTTGCTTGGTTAAGGCCCTAAAGTTTGCAACTGATAGTTGTCCAATGTCGGTGTCTATCGTGGGTGAATCGGGATTCTAGTAAAATCCTCCCAACTTATCAAGTCTCCTCCATCTCTGTTGTTCCTCTGCAATGTCATGCCTATAGAATTTGAAATTAGGTACAGGCCATAGGAGGGTAGGCGGTTGAAATATCAGGGGAAGCCATTCTCACCCCTTGGTTCTCCTAAGTTGGATGTATCTTTCAATTCTCTTCAGTTCAGCAGTGTATTTGTGGACAGAATGTGGCTCAGCCTGTTTTAGCTCATCAGTCAATAGGTTCCATATCTGAGATAGATATCCCCTCATAGTATCCTCTTTTGTTGTAGTTTTTACCTTATACTCACTGTAAACAGCCTCAATCCAAGGCATAATTTTTTTACCATACCTTGGCCTAAAGAGCAATCTATTCCAGTTTGTATAAATGTCTTTGGGGTTCTTTGATTCAACCTTGATGGATAGGGGAATATTGGATTCCTTCTTCTTGTAAGTATTGTATTGTTCACCCCAACTGATCTCATTCTGTACCCAAGACATAAATGCTCTTAATTTTTTTTCTCCAACATAAGGTAGTGGGTTCCATTCTTGGTCTTTTGGGATGGAAAATTTGTGTAAATAAAATTCACATAAAAAAAAAATCATTTCAAGGGAAGCAATCCTATAGGCATTGAAAAATTCAGCAAGAGTTCCAATGGAGGGGTTCAAACCTAAGATGATCCTTGACATTCTAAAGGAGAGGTATTTCTCCATCAAGTGCAAAGCATAAACCCTTGGAGGGGTTCTACATCCCAATATTTATGGCACTAGAGTTGCAATGTCGCTTACCCTTTCCTTCAGAAAGACAATTTCATCATTCTTTTCTTCGATCATCTCATCCCTCTCTTGGATTTCCTTTTTCAACTATTTCTTATCGTCTTTCCATTCCTCCTCTCTTCTCTGTATTTCTTCCCATAAATTTAAAATAGTTGTATGTACTAAAAGATCAGGAGGGTTATGGATTCCTACCAGGATTTTTGTAGATGGCTACTTCCCATAGAGAACTATCTACATAGATTCAGGATGTCCCACTAATTCAGGTTGTGGAGGTATGATTCCTCTTTCCTCATTTTGCTACAAGGCCTCTTGTTCTTCTTTTGGTGGTGGCTACAGGAACTCCTGATCTATTTCCTGACTTTGCTGCAAGAAATCCCAATCTTGGTCTTGTTGTAGGAACTCCTACCTTTCTTCATGTTCTTGAGTCTCAACTTCTTCTACAATGGGAACAAGATCCGCCATGGTCATTTTTTCTGCCTTCTCAAATATATCTTCTTCTTGTAAATTCTCTTGCTCCATTGGAGCTTATGTGTTTTCACACGATGTCCCACCAAGCTTAGGCTGGCCGGCTTTGATTTCTTGAGAGGACTATTTTGTTTCTCTTTGGCTACATGATGAACAATGCAAGCCCTCCTTTTCTTAGGGCTTGGCACCTCTTTTTGCACAGGTTGAGTTTTTCTTTTTCTTGCTTTTGCCTCCCTCTTTTGTGCTTTTGTTTTTATTATAGTTTTCAGTGGAATATCATCATCATCAGAGTTTGATGAAGAATTTTTTTTCATGCTCATTATCAAAGGAACTAACATCTATAGTATTTTCTCCAATGGGGGAATCCACACCTACACCAAAGTTCAAAGCACCAGGGTGCCTTCAGTCGTGCTCAATTTTCTGCTAGACCTACGTGTCTAAGATGAAACCCTAGGTTGAGATGGCTCAAGTCTATACTACTCAATGTTCACAAAATCATCCCAAGCCATTCTAGGGGTTGTACCATGCAAAGATCTTACAACCAACAATTTAATTAGACAATGGTGGGAAATAGATTTTTCCCTACCTTTTTGAGATTTCACTGCCATAATGGAGAGAAGGTTGTACAGGACATTGGGCATGTTCATCTTCCTCTCGTGCCTCATATGACTTAGCAATTTGAAGTGCACTAAATGCAGGTTCGATAGTCGACCTTCGCAAGTGATATATCTAATGATGTGTACAACTACCTGCTTCCATGGCTCGGGTAGAGAGAGTCTTTAGCACCATGTTTGTTGATTGTGAGTGGATGGTCACCATGTATTGTGAATATAGCCTTGGTTGTCCTAGCATCCTTAGAAACAGGGTAGGATTCACCGTCAGCTGGCAACCCTAAAAAATTTGTAATTTGTTCTTCAGTCGTTATGACCTCCAGTCCTTTCACTATGGCCTTTTCATCTGAAAATGTCTGAGCAAACTCCAATGCAATACCCTCATCAAAATCCTCAAGCTTCAAAAAATAATCTAACCAGCCACAATTCTAAAATTCGGTTAAGCATGTTGCATCCTGTAACAAAGCATCATGAGCTGAGGGCTCATTCTGAATGATTCAGCCTCCCATTGTCTATACTCAGCTTGTCACTTTGCAAAATTACCTCTGTAATTCTCAAATTCTTTCTTGCTTGCTTGTTGGATGAATTGTCGACTGAATTTCCTTCACTCTGTTTTTAGCAATTACCATTTGTATTTCAAAATTATGACAGAGTTAATAATAGAAAGAAATGGTAATAAAAAGGAATCATAATGAGAGGAAATAAAGATGGCAGTTTAGTGTCACATCACACATGCGAGTCATCTTTCATTTTAAATTTTTAATCAGCTCAGCAAGATTTTCTGACGCAGACAATCATGTATCGACATGTGGCAATATTTATGCATCTTTCTTACCCCTCCCCCCAACCTAAATTTGGACATGTGTTCACACATGCGAGATGGCAATAGTGATTTTATGGGGGATTAAAGAAAATTATGTGAACGTCCATATTATCGTACAGTGATTAAATGAAACGCTCTAAAGGATAATTAAGAATACAATTAATGTGCACGTACCTGAGTCTGTAAAAACATGATTGTAGAGAATTCATTACAATGATCGGGGAAAAATTACCACTTGCATTTGTTGAGCAATTAATGATGATGAGGTGGAATGGTGCGAGGTGAAATAAAATGATGGAAGAAAGAGAAAGGTGGTACAGATGGGCGAATGGGTGAAGAAATGGATTTCTACAAAAGTAGAAATCTTTATTATGACAAGTACATACCTCATTTAGTTGAAAGTAGGGACATGAGATCTACTACCTTTGGTTGTAGGAACTCCTTGGCTACAAGAACTATGCTCGTGCGGTGTATGTTGGATATACTATTGTAGAAACTCTTCTTTTGAATCTAGACTGTGATATAATCTGAGACAGTGCCCATTTACTAGTAATTTGAATTTGACAGGATCAATGGTTATGAGTTGCACAGCTCCATTGGGAAATACCTCAGCAACTTCATATGGCCCTAGCCACCTTGTCTACAATTTTCCTGCATTATCTTTGTACCATGAATCATAAAGTAATGCCCAATCACCTGGCTGAAATTTCTTTTCTTTGATAAATTTGTCATGCCATTTGACTCTTTGACTTTGCACAATTTCAGTATGGTGCAATGTAGATTTCCTCATTTCATCTAATTCATTCAGCTGCATAATTTGTTCTTTATGTGCCTTGAAAAATTCCATTCCTAACTCTAGAGCAATTATGAAAGTCTTGTGCTCAAATTTGATAGGCATCACGGTTGTCTTGCCATATAGAAGCTCAAATGGGGTGAAGCATGTAGTTGTCTTCCAGGTGGTCCTGTAAGCCCAAATTGCTTATGATAATCTATTTGCCCATTCCTTTCTGTGAATATGTACTGTTTTGGTAAGGATGGCCTCAATATCTTTGTTTGTCACCTCAACTTGTCCATTTGGTTGAGGGTGATAAGGAGTGGATTTCCTGTGCCTAATGTTATATTCATTAACTAATGCTATAACAAGGGCTAATGTAAACTGAGTGCCTTGATCAATTACTATTTCTCTTGGTACACCATATCTTGTGAAAAATTCTTCATAAAGAAATTATGCAACCTTATTGTCTCTTGCATGTTTCATGGCTTTGACTTCTACCCACTTTGTTACATAATCAGTGCACACTAGAATATAGGACTTACCATTGGATGGAGGATCAATGGGTCCCACAAATTCCAAACCCCACTTGTCAAATGGAGTGACTACCACTTGTGGACAGAGTGGCATCTCATCTGACTTTGTTGGCCTGCCCATCCTTTGGCATTTATCACATCTCCTTGTATACCTTCCTGCATCTTTGTGTAATGTATTCCAATAGTATCTTGTGTTCAAGATTTCCATTGTTATCCTTTTAGCTGCAAAATGGCCTCCACAGGGTTCATCATGGCATGCATGCAGAATGTCATATGTCTCATCTTCCCTCACACACCTTCTCATAATGTGATTTGGTCCAATATAAAACAGACATCCAGCTATCCATGAAAAAGGGATTGATTTTTCAATCAGCACTCTTCTCTCTTTTGGGGAGAAGTAAGGGGGAACTCTCCCTGTCACAAGGTAATTGGCTATGTCAGCATACCAGGGTGTCTGTACACTAATGGAGAATAGATTCTCATCAGGAAAGGATTTGTATATGGCTTAACTATCTTTTGATGTGGTCAGCCTTCAAAGGAAATCTATAACCACATTTTCCTTCCCTGGTTTTTCTACAACAGTTATATCAAATTCTTGCATTAATAACAACCATCTGGATAATCTTCCTAAGATTAGGGGTTTGCTCATGAGGTATCTAATGGTTGCATGATCAATGTGTACAAAAATCTGATAACCTGTTATATAGTACCTAAATTTATTCAAGGCATAAATTACTACTAGCATTTATTTCTCTGTGATTGTGTAATTGAATTAAGCTCCCTACAAGTTTATGCTGACAAAATAAATGGCATTTTCAATAGCTTCTGCTTTCTGTCCTAGGACTACTCCTATTGCATAGTCTGGGGCATCAATATGGATGTGGAAAGGGATTTCCCAATTTGGTCCCTTAAGTATAGGAGCATGAGTTAGAGTTGTCTTTAAATCAAAAAATACTTTATCACAGCTTTTTGTCCATTGGAACTCAGCATCTTTAGTCAGAAGACTATACAGTGGGGCTGCTATTTTGCTAAAATACTTGATGAAACATCGATAGTAGCCTACATGTCCTAAGAAACTCCTAACATCCTTTTGTTTTGTAGGTATAGGAAGATTATTTATTACCTCAATTTTTGCAGGATCAACTTGAATTCCAAGGTGGGAAATGCAGTGGCCAAGAACTACACCTTGTTGCATCATCATGAAGCACTTTTCACTTAAAAGGAAAAAATTTGGTCTTCACATCTCTGTAGAACTTTCTTCAAATTATCCAATGCTTCATCAAAGGTGGAACCATAGGTAGTAAAATCGTCCATATAGATCTCCATGCAGTCAAGGGAGATATCTGAAAATATGTTGAGGACTGCTCTTTGAAAAGTGGCAGGTGCATTGCATAACCCAAAGGGTATTATAGAATAGGCATATGTCCCCCAAGGACATGTAAATTTAGTCTTCTCTTGGTCTTCTAGTGCAATTTGAATATGGTTGTATCCATTGAATCTATCAAGAAAACAAAAGTATTGTTTTCCTACAAGAGAGTCTAGGACTTGATCTGCAAAAGGCAGGGGAAAATGATCCTTCTTAGTGGCAGCATTGAGTTCCCTATAGTCAACACAAACTTGCAATTTCCCCCTTTTTGGGCACAATCACCAATGGAGACACCCATTGGCTGTTTGAAATAGGGTAGATAAATCCTGCGTTTAGTAGCTTTTGCAGTTTTTGTTTTGATAATTTCTCTCAAGGTAGGGTTGATTCTTCATTGTGGCTACCTGACAGGTGTACACTCATCTTTGATATATATTCTATGAGTGCAGATTTTTGGATATAATCCCTTCATGTCATGATAATCCCAAGTAAATGCTTTTTTATGGGCTTTCAACAATTTTTCCAATGTCAACTGTTGTCCCTCATTCAATTTACTATTGAAGTTTAGATATCGTCCTTCAGACACCTGTACTTGTGTGACTAGTTCTATCATAGTTGCTTTATTAATACAAGGTATCTTAATTTCAGGTAGCAGTAATGTGTGAAACATACCTATTGCTACAGGAATTTTATTTGTCAGAAGAGTGGCTATAGGAAGTCTGTTTGAGAGACAGTGGCTGCAAGAAGAGTAGCTGCAAGAAGTCTATCTGCTAGAAGAGTTGTTGCAGGAAGATCATGCAGAACTAACATAAGTGTTTGTTCAATTTTTTTGGAACCAAACACATGAGTGGGTGATGCTTCCTCTATCTGACACTGGTTCTGAATGATACTAGATAACACTTCATTTTCATCTTGAAGTTGCGGGAAAGGACTTCTTTTGAGCATCATGAGTTGCACCACAGAGTTGACTTCTTCAGCCTCCTCACTAATATGTGGCCATACATAATTTTTTTCACTATGGGATGGTTGAGCTCAAGGATATAGAACAATATTTTTAGTGTTTGTGCCATTTGAAATGGTCATATCACTTGACTGACATCCAATATAAGTGTCTACAGTTGTTAACCATGGTCGACCAAGGATAATTGGATACCCTCCCAGTGTGGCTTTAGGGGAAAGAACCATGAAGTCGGTTGGATACTCCCAGGAGTCTAGGATCACCACAAGGTCTTCTACTATACCATCAATCTTAATAGTGGAACTATCAACAAGTTACAAGACTGTAGGAGTGGATCTCATGTTTGCAATATTCAATTGTTGTAGGATGTCTTTAGTCATCACATTGATTGTTGCACCCAAGTCAATTAAATCATTCTTTATGTTCATCCCATTTATGACAACTTCAACTACAGGGCTTCTTGGATCACTGTACTTGTGGATAGTTACTTTTCCAAGCATGATGTCAGCAAGTTTCCCTATTGCATGGATTGTAGTGGGGTCCTTTTTCTTGCCTAGTTTCTTGAGGCATGCTTCCTTGATTTATTTTCCATAGATAGGAATGTCTTTTATGACCTGGAACAGGGGTATCTAGACACATATATGCTTTAGTTGATCTAGGATATCAAAACTAGTTTCCTCCTTGACTTTTTTCTGCTTGGAAGCTTCTAATCTCTAAGGGAACGATGGTTCTTGTGTTGTCTGCTTTGTTGGAGCTGGTTTAGGAGTTTTAGTTGCACAAGCCTGAGTGGGATCACTCAAAGATTCTTCTTGCTCTTCCACAGGGAGCTCAATGATAATGGGGGTGGAAGGAGCTGACAAATTTGTTCCTAAATGTAGATGTATGTCACTTAAACTCATAGAATATGCAGGAAATTGATTTGGATCAGTAGAATATGCAGGCTGCTGTTGTGGTTTATTATTTGGGTTGGGTGTGGGTTGGGCTAGTAACTAGGTAGGTTTAGGTACATTTGCACTTGGATTAGCAGGAGGGGGAATTATAGCAGGTTGTTGGGTTTGAGAAGATGGTTGTATATAGCTGGTGGTTTGGTTTGGCCATTATTGGCCACCTCTCCATTGAGATGTTTGTTGTCAGTTTCCTCTAGGTGGTTGCCAAGATCCCTGAAACTGTTGCCAATTCCCTTAAGGTTGTTGCCACTAGGGTGAGGAATTTTTTTAATTGGACCAAGCATTGGGTGGGTTATTCCAAGACTGGGGTGGGTATCCTCCATAGTTGGATGGACAGGGTGGCTACCACTAGTTACTAGATGAATAAGAATTAAAATATGGTCCAGAAAAAGATAAATGATCTAGTGGCATACTTTGTCTTGAAGCCCATGGCCTTTTCTATGCAACAAAGTATACTTGGTCTTCCTCAGTCTGGATTGGTTTGAACTCAGGTGGAATTTGTTTACTATCAATGTTAGCTATCACCTTGCATCTGTAGTCCCTCTTCTTCTGTATACAATGAGGGAAATATTCTATCAGTATTGCCTCTTCCTCCTCATGTTTCTTCTTAGCTTGAAGTGTATCCAGATGAGTAGCTAGATTGTTGATTATATCTTTCTTAAAATCTGCCAACAAATTAGTAATCTCCATCCTTGAGACTCCACTACTGGATGACTTACCCATAGAGGATCGGTAGGCTCTTCATTTATTTGAAACTTCCCTAGAATAGTTCTGACATAGCTTCTTGATATCCTCCCAAGATACTTGAGTGATATCTCCTCCTGCCATAAGGTCCAAGGCATCAATGCAAATTTCATTAATTCCTCTCAGGAAAAGCAACTTTTGCGAGTCTTCATTAAGTGTATGATGTAGAGATTTTTGTAGACAAAATTGAAACCATGAAATGAAATCTTCCAGGCTCTCATCTTCCATTTGTTGCATTCTTAAAAATTTCACCTCCTCTCATGTCACTACCCCTGCAATATTCCTTGTATTTCTCAAGAAACTTTGTCTTCATATCTTCCCAAGTTCGCTCATTGTTTTTGCCAAGGCTCATAAACCATCTCAATCCAGCTTCTTTCAAAGTAGTAGGAAATAGCTTAAGTCTGTGGGAATCATTGGTATAGTCATAGCTTCTATAGATTATATCAAACTCGAACAAGAAGGTATCAAGATCTTCTATGAAAAGCCCATAGAATTTAGGAAGGACTGAAGTAGGGATATTTTTGAGGTTATCTAATTCATTTTGTTCAATAATGGGAAAAGGAAAAGCTAGTTGGTTCTACCTATTAGGCCTATCTCCATTTGCATCAGCCATGGTTGTTTGATGAAATTCCAGAATAAAGGGTTCTTCAACAAGATTTTGATCTTCAAGGGAAACTTCAAAATTGTTCAAGTCAGGGAATATATCAATAAAGGGTTGTGGCTCTTCTTCTTCATCATCTCTAGGTAGATTTGGAAGCTCTACTATCTAAAATGGCTCAAGATTATTATGAAGGAATATCCCATAAGCATCTTTTCTTCTTCTATGCATGCAGTATCAACTCAGTATCAGCCAACTCACACAAAGAATGGGTGGGGAAAAGTAGTGGATTATAAATTTTAACACTAAGAGAAAATTCTAGGAATACTACAGTAAAAAAACTATTAATGACTCCAAAGGACTCCCTAGTTTGACATCATCCCTAGCAATGGCGCCAAAAATGTCGGCCTCCTATAATGATTTTTATAACTAAGCCCTTACAGCCATGATTCAGAGATTAGACATCTGACCTGAATAGCCATCTTAAACATCATGAAGGTACATTTAAATTGTCAACCCAGGGACATGAACTTGAAATGGGTCAGCACAGTATGTGCACTAGGAATTTCAAAGTAGTCACCTTTGTTCTATAACTAAGAAAGACTTAATACTGAAAGGAAATTGCATGAAAGGAAACAAAGAAAATGTTGAACATCACTCAATCAAATCTAAACTGATTATGCATAATAGGAAGGAAAATCTAAGCATCCAACAAGAAACTACTATGCCCGCCTTGGTTGTAGGAACAGTCACAGAATGGAATTCTAGTGGCTGTAGGAACAGTCAATCCCAAAATATTAACTAAGTACTAAACATAAACAAACACTAATCTAACTGAACTAAAGGAACAGATTACTCACCAAGTGGGCCCCCTTGGATGAGTATCCTCTAAACTAATGCAAACTCAGATACTCAACTCAGAATCTTATTTCATTCATCAGAAAATGCAATTACAAAAGTATGGTTGATTATCAGCTTGTATAAGAACTTGGTGATCGACTCACTAACTCACTAGATCTAGGAAGGAGGATTCGAGCCTTATTTATACCAACTAAATAGGGCCATCAACTCCCATTAACTGAGAGGATGCTATTTAGGGAAAACAAGAATAAAGTGGAAGGGCGGTTACATATGCAGGGGAATCCATTCGGACATGCATGCTTTAACGTGGACTCGACCACTGCAGTAACGCCTGCAATACTCAATGCCATTAAAGATTGGTACAAGGCGGTTACATGCTGCTGACATGAGAATCTTCTATCATCATCCTAGTTGACCTTCACATGACTCCGCAACCTAACTGGCTAGCAGCTACATTTCTCAACTTAGCATTTCAATCATGTATGCATAGTAATGTCAATACACATAATAATTGCATAGTCATAACCACCTTAAATAAAATTCATCAATCTCATGCAAGATAAATATAGATGGTCCACATAATAGGTAAATATCATTAAAACTTGCATAAATGAAATTAGTCCCAAATATCTTATGACTAAGAGAAACTATATAAAAGTGTCAGCATATAATATCAAATTCTATGGTAACTTTAGCAAATAACAAGAGATTCTACCCTCTAACTAAGCCAAAAACTAGACTCATCAATCCTCAAGAGGAAATTCAAGTGGAAGACATAACCAATAATTTCTTGGGGATGACTCAAGATGAAATCATGGAAATGGTCCAAAATCCTGAGAATCATAAAATTTTCAATGCCATGATGATTCTCAATCCTTCACAATACATGCTAGAGTTGGCAAAAGAAGGGGCTAAACTCCCTTCAGAATTTGACGTAAACACTATTGTGGAGAAACCTCTTAGGATTATGCCCTAGTCTCATTCACACCATCTTTCCAAAGCATCATTCAACCCATCCCCCAACCCACATCATCTCTTTCTCTAGCTCAACCAATTGTCAACAAGGGAAGTTCATTACTTCAGGCTCTTCAAACACATCCCCTTGTGAAAAACCAAGAATTGGATGCAAACACCATCTTGGGACAATTTATCCCTCAAGATCCGAAACACCCTTACATTCTTCTCATCTTTCATGACACCAATACTCCTTCTGCTTTCACTACGGTGCCAACATATCCTCTCAACACACCAGTATCTCTCCCCATGACCTCACAAGGAGAAGGTGGATTATTTTGACAAGAGGGAATCTTTAATCCCTCATCCTTATCATTTTCTCAAGTGAACATACCACCCATTCCCCCACCACTTCCTCCACGGGTATCATCATCCACACAAATCCTTGGTTTAGGGCAGCCCCCTTTACTTATCCAAAATTATCTGAATCAAATCAGCACATCAAGTGTCCCAAATCCTCTTGGAATACCACCAACATCATAACAACAGGCGGTGTCAATCCAAACACCTCAATCGATAACATCTCAAAGCATGGTCTCCCAAGGACCTAGCTCATTTACCATACCTACCACCACACAACTCATTGTCATCACCTAAACATCACAACAACCACCCTAACAAAATCTCATCACATCATCACATATCATTTTGAATCCCTCGCCTCTTCCACCAAATCCAAACGTGGCCAATCAATATAGCATCACTTTGCAAGCAGCACGACAAGCCTACCAAAAGGTGCTCCATCAATTCCAAACCCAACAAAATGCACAAGACGCACAGCAAGCATAGACACAGCAGGTCACACAACAAGATCAAAAGGCTACCCAAGCACAAGCATAAGCGTTTAAATAGTAGCAACAAACCTAAGTGCAAGCATAATATTTATTGCAACAACAACAAGCCGCTCAAGTCGCCCAAGTAGCCCAAGCTACACAAACACAAGCACAATCCCAACATCAAGTGCAACAAGCTCAAGCACAAGCCTTGTTATAGCAACAGGCTTACCAACAAGCCTCACAACAATACCAAGTGCACCATCAAGCAGCGCAACAACAAGCATTTTTGGTACAACAACAACAAGCCCAACAACAAGCGTTGTTGGCACAACAACAACAAGCCCAACAACAAGTGTTGTTGGAACAACCAAAAAAGTAAGACCAACAACAAGCTTTGTTGGCACAACATCAGTTACAAGCATATCAGCAAGCGTTGACTGCGCAACAAACTCCAACTAAAGCACCACCCAGTCCGCAAATCATCACACCTGTCACCCAAATCACTACACCAACCCAAAGCACCTTTATTCCACCACCCGACCCTTAAGGTGATTTATCCACCTAAATCAAAAAAATCTCACAACAGGTGTTGGACATCTAATTAGGGAAGACCCCTAAATCACAAGGGAATCTATGCTCTTATCCGTTTCACAGTAGCATTGTGATGAAACCATTCCCACAAGACTTTAAGATCCCCAAATTTGACAAGTACCACGGACTTGGAAACCCTAAAGATCACATCAAGGAATTCCACATGCATTTCATGGAGGTAGCCTATAATGACTCCTATCTAATGAGGCTCTTCCCATGGAGTCTAGCTAGCCCGACCATGGAATGGTTCTCCCAAATTCCTCTAAGAATCAATAAATTCCAAGATATTGTGGACACATTCATGCAAAAATATGTATTCAACATGGGCATGGACATAAGCTTGGAGGGACTATCTAACCTCAAGAAAAATAAGGGAGAATCATTTTCATATTTCTTACAACGATGGCGATCCAAAGCCAATAGAAGCAAGTGGGCCATGCCAGAAGAACAACAAGTCAGAACTATCATTGCAAATCTTGAAGGAACTCTAGAATTCCATCTCAAAGTCCAGTGCATCACCTCCTACAATCAACTCATCCCTAAATCTCTCAGCATTGAAAGAGCTCTCATCGCACAAGGAGGGACACTTGTTTATCAAGATAATCATACGTTGACAAGCTATAATGACAAACCACGAACATGGGTAAAAAATAAGAATGTCACCAACTATGGGGTTGTTGATGATAAGGTTGTAATCAATTCTCCAAAGCCAAACATATCAATAACCCCATAGTAACAACCAAAATACCCCTCAATCCAACACACCCCAACCACAAAAAAATCAATAGGCAGTCAACAATGCCAATGATCAAAGTGGACCATCCACAAGAAACCGATACCCTCCAAAGCAAAAGTACACACCACTTGGAGAATTAGATGAATCTATCATGAAGTGACTTGTTGACACAAACATCATCACACTCCCTATCATTGAAAACTACCAGGAGCATCAAGTTAAGCCACCATGGTATAACGAAAATAACATGTGTGACTTTCATAAGATAAAGGGGCACACCACACCCATTTACATGAGGCTCAAAAACTTAATCCAAGACCTCATTGAAAGTAAAACTATCTTTGTTGAGCATCCCACACTGGGATCTGGGAATCAAGACCTCAAGATATACATGAACTTGATGTCGGATCATAATAATGCAAATAATAACAGCAAGGGCAAGAAGTATGACAACGTTAACCACATCTATGACCAAATTTTCACCTACATAGATGAATGGGTAGGTGTTGTCCATATCCCAGGGTCCAAAGTTGACTGTGGAGTCACCACATGAAGTGGCAGAATCACCATCCTTGGACCATCCATGCAAGCCAAAGCACCTCCCACAAATTCAAAATTAGTCGCCCATGGCTATAATGTTTTGGTACATCTAAAGAAGACCCTTGCTCAGATCTCCATCATGGAGTTATTGAAAATTTTGCTTGCACATAAAGAGATTTTAGAAAGGGTCCTTGCTGAGTCTTTTGTACCCACAAACCTTGATGCGGATCAATTTCAAGCTATGGTCAGAAACATCACCACACACTACAACAAAATAGGAAAATAGTGCCTAAAATAGTGTCGGATTTTAGTGTATTTTGGTCCATGAATTGGGTGATTTGACTAGCACTAAACTTGGCGCAAAAAGGAATGGTCTTCTCGGCACTAACTTTTGCACTGAATTTTGCACCATCTATCGCATCAGACCTTGCATCGTAGTTAGTGTCAGGAAATCATAGCATCCACATTAGCGCCCAAAATAGCGTCAGGAACTAGCATCTCTTCAACGGCCTGAAACAGTGCCAAAAATAATGCCGAAAATAACACCAAAAGTAATGCTGAAATTGGCACCAAAATTGGTGCCCAATTCGGCTTCCGATTTTGCTTCTATGTCTACTCCCATTTTTGCTTCTAGTTGTGCTTCCAATTTTGCTTCCACTTTTGCTTCTAGTTTTGCTTCCACTTTTACTTCCAATTTTGCTTCCAATTTTGCTTCCACTTGTCCTTCCACTTTTGCTTATGAGTTTTCTTTCGGTTTTTCTTCGACTTTTGCTTCCAGTTTTGCTTCTGGTTTTGCTTCCAATTTCGCTTCCATGTTTGCTTTTGATTTTGCTTCCAAGTTGGCTTCTAGTTTTGCTTCCCATTTTGCTTCCAGGTTTGCTTCCAAGTTTGCTTCTGGTTTTGCTTCCAAGATTGCTTTCGGTTTGCTTCTAGTTTGGCTTTCATTGTTGCTTCCTTTTTTGCTTCTAAAAATGTTTCTTGTCTTGCTTCCATTTATTAATTTAATATTTTTTATTTCAATTTAATTAGTTAAATATATCGTGCCTCTTAAATAACTCATATGATTATACAGTAAGTAATTTAATTATTTAACTCATATGATTAAATAACAAGATTATTTATTTATTTTGGGTCGATATCACAAAAAAATTGTATTTCTTGTAAAGATAAAAAAAATTACATCTATTGTTCAATGTCATTACCAACCAAAAGAGCTTAACACTTCTCTGATTTGTTCAATTACGCCTGAAGGTGCCAAGCATTAATTTTACCTTTCATCATCGCCTGAACTATTATTGTAACATGATCACCATCTATAATTAAAACAAGTGAGTCAAATGTCTATAATTTAATTGAATTTGACAACATCCATCCTAAGCAATAAATTAAAATCATCATACGTAATAAATATCCATCCAAAAATCATCAACCACTTTTAATATATATAAATTGACAATTCAATACTAATAAGATCATCATCATATATAACTAAAACAAGTGAAAGTCAAATATGCCAGTACATCAAAAACATGTCAAAATGATACATGTACAAATGATATAAATAAAATTGATAAATTATGTAACTCAAACTGATACAACATCATCATCATCGTTGTCGTCGTCGTCGTCATCGTCGTCGTTGTCGTCGTCATCATCATCGTCATCGTCATCATCGTCGTCATCATCATCATCATTGTCATCGACCTCGGTGTCTTCCGTATTTGCATCATCAACATCCTCTACCATGTGATCTGTATCGGTAAAACCAATATTTTTTGGATCTACATCATGTTGAGGACCATCTTGATCTTCTGGAAGACCCGTGTTCTATAAAAAAAACATTTAGAATGAAAATTTATTATTTATTTCATGCAATAATTTATTTTTTTGTTATATATCTAATATTACAACATATGAGACGAAACCATAATCATATTACATCATATCAAAGTACACATACCATAATAAAATTTCAAAAAGTTACAGCTAATACTGGTGAGTCAAGAGAAACTTCAACTTTCAAAAACAAAGCCAATTAGGCTGGTAGACATGTGGATCAAACCAGCATTTGGTGGAAGAGGAAGAAAGATGTGCTTTGCATGTATGCCATTCCTCAATCTTCACTTGATGGCATCAAGGAATGGCTGAACTCCATGGATATAAAGTATTATGAAAGCAGAATGAACTTGAACTGGCGGCCAATTTTGAAGACTATTACTGATGATCCAAATAAATTTATTAAAGATGTTGGCTGGGAATTTTTGAATATGGAAACTAGTAATTCTGATTCTGATAATTCAAAAGATTCAGATCAAGGATACGAACCCTCTGATGTAGAAGAGGAATCAAAATTAGATTTCATGTAGCCACCATCAAGAGTGTTGCAAGACAATTAACAAGATGGAGGGAATTCTTATATAAGGATAATTTTCATTGTTGCAGGTACCAGCTTTAATGCCAACTATAATGGCAACATTGAAATTCCCTATCAATATTTATGTTAGGGAAATTTCCTTTAGATGCAAGGATTCAAAGCCAATCAACCATGTGGTACAAATGATTAAATCCCAGAGATGATTTGTAGCAATGAAAGAGTCTGAAAAGGCAGAGAGAGCTACATTGGTGACTCGAGAGAAACTTCAGCTTTCAAAAACAAAGGCAATTAAGTTGGCAGACATGTGGATCAGGCTAGCATTTGCTGGAAGAGGAAGAAAGATGACTGGAACTCTGGAGGCCCACCATACTGGATTTCGGTATTCAACCATGAGAGAAGAAGAGAGAGTTGATATCATGTATCAAAACATTAAGCATGCATTTTTCCAGCCAACGGAGAAGGAGATGATTACTTTGCTTCATTTTCATTTGCATAACCATATCATGGCATGGGAACCAAGAAGATCAAGGATGTCCAATTTTATGTGGAGCTAATGGATGTGGTCCAAACTTTAGGAGGGGCAAGAAGGTCAATGTATGATCCTGATGAAATTGAGGAAGAACAGCAAGAGAGGGACAGGAAAAATAAAATCAATGTAGAGTTTCAAGGATTTGTCAAGCGAGTAAGAGAGTTATGGGAGCAGCCTCATCTAAAATATTTTGAACTAGAGTTTGATATAGCATTTAGAGAGCTTGGTTTTCATGGAAGATGAAGAAAGATGATTACTTTACTTCATTTTCATTTGCATAACCATACCATGGCATGGGAACCAAGAAGACCAAGGATCTCCAGTTTTATGTGGAGGTAATGGATGTGGTCCAAACTTTAGGAGGGGAAAGAAGGTCAATGTATGATCTTGATGAAATTGAGGATGAATAGCAAGAGAGGGATAGGAAAAAAAAATTCAATGCAGAGTTTCAAGGATTTGTCAAGTGAGTAAGAGATATATGGGAGCAGCCTCATCTAAAATATTTTGAACTAGAGTTTGATGTACCATTTAGAGAGCTTGGTTTTCATGGAGTTCCTTTTGAAGCCTCTGCTTTTATTGTTCCTATGGTTAAATGTTTGGTATATTTGGTGTAATTACCTTTCTTAGTAATCACTATTAATGAGATTGAGATTGTTAATAAATTAGGTGCTAATTTCTTGTAACAATGAAAGAGTCTGAAAAGGCAGAGAGAGCTACATTGGTGACTCAGGAGAAACTTCAGCTTTCAAAAACAAAGGAAATTAGGCTGGCAGACATGTGGATCATGCCAGCATTTGGTGGAAGAGGAAGAAAGATGATTGGAACTTTGGAGGCCCACCAAAATTAATTTTGGTATTCAACCATGAGAGCAGAAGAGAGAGTTGATATCATGTATCAAAACATTAAGCATGCATTCTTCCAACTAGTGGAGAAGGAGATGATTACTTTGCTTCATTTTCATTTGCATAACCATATCATGGTGTGGGAACCAAGAAGACCAAGGATGTCCAATTTTATGTTGAGGTAATGGATGTGGTCCAAACTTTTGGAGGGGAAAGAAGGTCAATGTATGATCCTAATGAAATTGAGGAAGAATGGCAAGAGAGGGACAAGAAAAATAAAATTAATGTAGAGTTTCAAGGATTTGTCAAGCAAGTAGGAGAGTTATGGGAGTATACTCATCTAAAATATTTTGAACTAGATTTTGATATAGCATTTAGAGAGCTTGGTTTTCATGGAAGAGGAAGAAATATGATTACTTTGCTTCATTTTCATTTGCATAACCATACCATGGCGTGGGAACCAAGAAGACCAAGGATGTCTAGTTTTATGTGGAGGTAATGGATGTGGTCCAAACTTTAGGAGGGGAAAGAAGGTCAATGTATGATCTTGATGAAATTGAGGAAGAACAGCAAGAGAGGGACAAGGAAAATAAAATCAATGCAAAGTTTCAAGGATTTGTCAAGCGAGTAAGAGAGCTATGGGAGTAGCCTCATCTAAAATATTTTTAACTAGAATTTGATGTACATTTAGAGAGCTTGGTTTTCATGGAGTTCCTTTCGAAGCCTCTTCTTTTATTGTTCCTATGGTAAACTATTTGGTAGAGTTGGTGGAATTTCCTTTCTTAGTAATCACTATTAGTGAGATAGAGATTGTTAATCAATTAGGCACTAATTTATTATAGAAATGAAAGAGTCTGAAAAGGTAGAGAGAGCTACACTGGTGACTCAAGAGAAACTTCAGCTTTCAAAATCAAAGGCAATTAGGTTGGAAGACGTGTGGATTAGGCCAGCATTTGGTGGAAGAGGAAGAAAGATGACTGGAACTCTGGAGGCCCACCATAATGAATTTTGGTATACAAACATGAGAGCAGAAGAGAGAGCTAATATTATGTATCAAAACATTAAGCATGCATTCGTCCAACCAGTGGAGAAGGAGATGATTACTTTGCTTCATTTTCATTTGCATAACCATATTATCATGTGGGAACCGAGAAGACCAAGGATGTCTAGTTTCATGTGGAGGTAATGGATGTGGTCCAAACTTTAGGAGGGGCAAGAAGGTCAAAGTATGATCAATGATGAAATTGAGGAAGAAAAGAAAGAGAGGGATAGTAAAAATAATATCAATGCAGAGTTTCAAGGATTTTTCAAGCCAATAAGAGAGCTATGGGAGTAGCCTCATCTAAAATATTTTGAACTAGAGTTTGATATAACATTTAGAGAGCTTGGTTTTCATGGAGTTCCTTTCAAAGCCTCTACTTTTATTGTTCCTACGATAAAACATTTGGTAGATTTGGTGGAATTACCTTTCTTAGTAATCGCTATTAGTGAGATTGAGATTGTTAACCTTGAGAGTGTAGGACTTGGGCAAAAGGCATTTGATATGGCTATTGTTTTCAAAGACTTCAAGCGAGATGTACTCTACATGTACGTCATTCCTCAATCTTCGCTTGATGGCATCAAGGAATGGTTGAACTCCATGGATATAAAGTATTATGAAAGTAGAATGAACTTGAACTGGTGGCCAATTTTGAAGACCATTATTGATGATCCAGATAAATTTATTGAAGATGTTGGTTGGGAATTTTTGAATATGGAAGCTAGTGATTCTGATTCTGATAATTCAGAAGAGTTAGATCAAGGATATGAACCCTCTGATGTAGAAGAGGAATCAGAATCAGATGAGGAAGGTTCAGATGAGGAAGGTTCAGATGATGAATCTCTTGTGGAGTCAGAGGAGGATGAAGAAGAAGAAGAAGATTCTGAAGAGGAGGAAGGTAAAACATGGGATAAATTAGAAGCTGAAGCCATAAATCCAAAATAAGGAAAAAGGAGACTAGTCTAGCAGTGAAGAGGAAAGGCGACAACGAAAGGTAAAACCTATAGGGAAGTCTCGGGCACCTAATATTAGAGATTCAGGAGGAATTCCTTCCAAGAGGCATAAAGTCAGATGAATTGAGTTCATCTAGATCCTTCTACTATTTATTCATGCACATAAATGGTCATCTTGTAATCATAAGATTTGAGCTCTATTTACTCATCTATGCATCAATAAACAACTCAACACAAGAGATGAAAATTGACATATTAACACAACAATATCCAACTACGTTATTGAAACTCAACTATTGATACCTCGTTCTCCATCTAGATTACAAAATTGTTCCACTTTTTGTTTTGTAACATATTCTTTTCAAATTGCTTTGGATGGCGGACATATTTCTCCTCCTGTCAAAACATGGCACATGGACTAGTTAAACTAATTAATATGCAATCATTTACTTTTTCCAAGGAAATAAAAAATATATCATTTAACATATTAATATACTTACAAATGTACAGATCAAGTCCTGTAAACCTTTCTGGCCACTGCGATGCGTGGCACGAAGTTTCTCAAGCCTAGCCTTGGAGGCCTTGTCCTGAAACATATACTAATTCAATTTAACTATGCACAAATAAATTTTAAATATCGTTTAATAAATTTAATATCATCTTATGAGAAAATTCAAATACATGCGTACTCTCCTCATCGAACTTCCTCTGTGCATCGAACTTCTCATATGCTTTTACAATCTCTTTCCATACTTTCACACTTACATCAATTGGCCTTTTTTTCTGCCTTAGCTCGGGAGGGATTTTTTTTATCTTCTTTGTTTGGTTGCACCAAAATCTCTTGCAATTTTGAGACATTCGTAGCTTTATCTTATTTATAGACCAACCTATGCCAAATTCACTCTCCATGTCATGGATAACTAATTTTTTCAGGTGCATGGGTATCTTTGAGAATGGAAAATGTAGATGGTCTTTGAACCGTTGAAGACATGATTCCTTCAACCTATTCACAAATGTTTTCCCAACATCCGTCATTCGGACTTCCCCTTAAACCACCTCGTATTCTATTTGTGTATTGTAGCTACCAATGCAAGATTGAAAACATGGCGTGGTGGAAGAAGTCTATGTCCCAGGAGTGGAAGTCTCTGCTCCCTGTTCCACATTCTTAGAGTTTACTGTCACTGATTTCCTCTTGGATATTTTGCAAGATCTAGGACTGGTTGGGGAATCAATTAATTCCCTTTGACACAGTTGATTTGTTTGCAATGTTTGAGGGGCGTTACCAAATTGTTTTTCTATGTATCTAGCAAGTGTTGTCCAATCCACATTAACCAATTTGTTCATTGCCTATTCCCCTCATATGGAAGCCAATTCGTCTTTATCTTTGTCAGTCTCATGTCCCTAAATATATATATATTTAAATTATATTTCTTCTTTTAAATTTAGAAATAAAAAACTAAAAAGTAAAATTCAAAGAAATAATGGAAACATTTACAAATCTATAAATTGACAATGAATTACCTCATTGTGGCCAGCATTTGTTGACAATGCTTGCTTCCCTCCATTGCTTGACATTTTGAGGTGACCTAGGGAAAATTATTTTCGTCTAGTTTATGGAGGAAACTGAAGTACACACTGTCAGGTATGAAAGTTTTATTTTGTGGGCAAATATGTTTGTTGGGTTTGCTTAGTGTTGATAACCTAGGGCAAATACATTCGTTGGGTTTGCTTAGTGTTGATAGCCTAGGGAAAATATGTTTGTTGAGTTTGTTTAGTGTTGATAACCTTATCATGAAAACTCTTTCATAATGCAATCTTGCACGAATTTTTCATGACATCGGTGACTATGGTGCGGTTGGGAAAAACCAAGCGGTTTCTACATTTATTTTCAGCACTTGCTCAGTAGTGACCGACCCAATACCTAGATTTTCCAAGCAGTTCACTATTTCCTTGATACCCAGGTTAGGGAAAGAATACAGAGGCATCCTCACTTCGTGCTATAATATTTTGAGCCAAAGCTCAAATGGGTAGGGTAAAAATTTTTTTTGGTTTCTCAAAGGTTTTACAATTTATAATGATGGGACAATTTAGAGGTTGAGTGGACTGATTAGGCCACGAACTAGTGAACAATCACGAATTCAAATGCAATACAAAGAGCACTAAACAATCACGAATTCAACCAAGAAAAATAAATTGTAAACTTACCTATGGTGTCACAAACTAAATCGAATTTCTCATCAATTGTTGGTAGCGCCCTGCTCTCTTCCTTCGCGTGGTGTGTCGCAAACTAAATCAAAAATCTCATCAGTTGTTGTAGCACCCTGCTCTCTTCCTTTGCGTGGTGTTTTTTGTTAGTGTAATTAATATTTAATTACACTTGCATAACTTTACTTAGGTTGAGCTAATTTTAGGTCAACATTAGGGTTGCATACTTTGCTTTTATAAAGCAAATCATCTCATTGTAATATTGAATTCCTGAATAATATCATTTTGCACATTCGCATGCAAAGCTCTGCTTTTTTGATGTTTTCTCTTCTGTGGAAGGTGTTTAGGTTTGCATGTCTGATCTAGGGTTTCTAACATGGTATCAGAGCCTTGACATGCAGCCCCTTCTCAAATTTTGGAGAAAACCATTGCAGATTTCGTTCGGGGTTCCTTGAGGATTTTTTGCCTTGAGTTCATTTATGCAGCATTTTGGATCAGATCGGGCTTCACCATTGGATTCAGAGTGCTGGAAAAAGTCAGGTTTGGCTTTTATTTTGCAGATTTTGGTCATCATTTGCCAGATCTATGAGGGTTTCAGTTTTGGTGTTTTTTTGCAAGCTCTGGAGGTAGCCATTTTTTTGAAGCATTTTGAGCAGAAACGGAGGTCACCATTGCGTTCGCAGCGGCCAAAAACTCTAAAATCGCCTTTCCTTTCGTCGATTTTGGCGAAGTTGATCCGGAAGGCAAAAAAAATTTGCCAGGGAAGCCGTACGGCTTCCCCAGCACGCATTTCGATGCAAATTTTTGCTCGAAAATCGAGGAAAAAGGACGAAGATTTCATTGGTTTCTGCGTCTCCAGTTTTTAAAAAAATGCGCCACCCGGGGGCCACCGGGCGGCCACACCGCGCCCCGATGCGCCACCACCGGGCGCCGGGGTCTTCGCCTCGCGCTCGGCGCCCCCCCAAAGCACCAGGCCCACCAGGCCAGTATGCTCCGGTCCTACCTTCCAGCCATTGGACGACCAGGGGCTCCGCCCCAGCCCCCTCCGCCAGCCCCTGGTCGCATGCAGGACTAGGGGCCGAGATTTTTTTAGCCCCCTGGGCTGCCTGCAGGTCTTATTGGCCTTTCTAGAGCACTTTCACGAAATCGGGTATAACTTTTGCATACGATGTCCGTTTTTTGCAAACGAGATACCGTTGGAAAGCTGATTCCGGTGCCGATCTATTCAATGTTTTAGTTTTCCCAGATTTTGCTCCAGATTTATTTTTCAGGTCCTTGAACTCAGATGTTCTATTTTTCACTTCGGATGGCATATCTTTTGACTCGGTGATCCTTTTTTCGCCATTCTTGCGGCATTGGAAAGCTGGTTCAATCCTCTACACAGATCTGAGGTCTAATTTCATTTTCTGTTTATGCATGTTATTCATTCTCTCCTTTTGCAGTCATTGGGGATTGTAATAAATGAACTATTATAAAGTTCCTTCGGGGGGGTTTCTTGCATAATAATCTTCATCCTGTTTTGATGACAACTCGCATGGGTTGTAATCTGGTTTATTAGTTTCTTTTGGCCATATTTTTTCTTAGCTTGACACATACCAGATTCATTTTGGTTCACACTTTAGATTGAGAGCCTATGGTTAGTGATCTGCATCAGATCCATCTCAGTTTGAGGGCCACTAAATTTGTGGTTATTGTTCCGAGTCTGTATGGTACTTTTTCCCATGGAAGAGTTTCAGTCTTAGTTTTGGCATCGGCATCGAGATTCACGGCTTCCAGATTCTGTCATCATCATATCATTTACTGTTACTCTATGGATTTGGAAATGTTAGCATATTTTCGTCAAGGTCAGCGGATAGTTTCTTTTCGAGCTACCAGATAGATCTTACAGAACTGCAGTTCATTACAAATAAGAAGCAATTTGTTTTCTCCTGACCCATTCATGCTTTTTTGCATTCATCTTAGTTTTAGGTGCATGCTTATTTTAGTCTCCCTAAGTTGCACTTATGGGGGGGTGTTAGTGTAATTAATATTTAATTACACTTGCATAACTTTACTTAGGTTGAGCTAATTTTAGGTCAACATTAGTAAAGTTATGCAAGTGTAATTAAATATTAATTACACTAACACCCCCCCATAAGTGCAACTTAGGGAGACTAAAATAAGCATGCACCTAAAACTAAGATGAATGCAAGAAAGCATGAATGGGTCCCGGCAACAAGGCCTGATTAGGTACCCATGTACAAATGCAATAATGAGGTAGAGAAGGAAAAACCCAGTGGGACAACCCCCCCTACAATGAGATGACTGCTGCAAAGAAGCACTGGAAGAACATTGTGGAGTAACACTGGAACCGCAATCTGGCAAGCAAGGAAAGATACTTTTGTCTACAAGAAACCATATCAGAATCATCATAATGTGACAGCAGACCTGATGCCACGGAACACTCGAAAACACCAAACTAGAATGTACCTAATCAGGCCTTGTTGCCGGGACCCATTCATGCTTTCTTGCATTCATCTTAGTTTTAGGTGCATGCTTATCTAGTCTCCCTAAGTTGCACTTATGGGGGGGTGTTAGTGTAATTAATATTTAATTACACTTGCATAACTTTACTTAGGTTGAGCTAATTTTAGGTCAACATTAGGGTTGCATACTTTTCTTTTATAAAGCAAATCATCTCATTGTAATATTGAATTCCTGAATAATATCATTTTGCACATTCGCATGCAAAGCTCTGCTTTTTTGATGTTTTCTCTTCTGTGGAAGGTGTTTAGGTTTGCATGTCTGATCTAGGGTTTCTAACATTTTTCCCTTATTTGGTTTTTCCCTTTTTTTGTCATTTGATTTATTCCTTCACGCGGGAAAGTTTTAAATTTTTTATTTTGATTCATTATTCGACACTTTAGTCGACATTAGTTAACACCAACTTTAGTGTCGACTCTTGGCCGTAAATGTAATATGTTTGGGACATATAATGCGGCATCAAGTGCACCTAATTTAGCGCCTATCATTGTTGTATAGTGACTATTTTAATTATTGTCTATCACAGGATCCATAGTGTTGGAAATAATTCCAACTCTTGCCATGTTTTTGTGACCACCGCTATCTCATGGATCCTTCATCAGCTCGGTGCGGTAGAGCGGTTTTTACCACAGTCCTGCAAGGTGTGTCATCCTTCTCTGTGGTAGTGCGGTGAAAGCTTCTATGGTGGCACTCGAGTCTTCCTTCCGTTCCTGGCGGTGTTGCGATGACTCACGCAGTACCACAAGTCTTCTACCATTGGTGTGTGGTAGTGTGGTGACCACGTTGTCTCATGGCTCCTTCATCAGCTTAGTGCGGTAGAGTGGTTTTTACCGTGGTCCTGCAAGTTGACTTTTCCTTCTCAGTAGTAGTGTGGTGAAAGCTTCTATGGCGGCATTTTTATTCATAGAGGAGGCCATGGAGAGAGGACGTGGATGGCGTAGAAATACTAAATCGTTGAGACAAAAGTGGGTGGAAATAGATGAGACAACGGAATCTACAAATACAATAGAGGTAAGAAGAGAAAATAACTTCAACCAAAGGAGGAAGGTGTTGATGAATTCACAAATGCTACAACATAGAGGAGATAAAGTCATTTTTTTGTCCATGAGACCTCTAAGGTCAAAATTATTGTTTGAAAATTCATAGGAATGGTGATTAAATGTGCTATGATCAAGGGAAAAGTTTGAAAATTAGGATAGCCAAAACATGATATCAATATGTCAAATATATGACTAAAGTGAGGTTTTGTGTTGGATAGCATATTCATTAAAATGATAGAATTGGTGTCCTGAACATTATTTACTATGTTGTGTATTATAGGGGTGAGATGAGGCCATGGCAACAGATTGTTTCATATCAAATAAGGACACGACGGATGAAGCAGGACATCACGTACTCAAATTTTGACTTAACTTAGGAAAAAATGATCTGATGGCATTTTGTGATACGTCCATCTTTTTTCACAATATTATTGAAATTTATAATGTATTATCTAATCTTGACATAAATTAATATGCATGTTGTTGATTATTTTAGATGGAGATTGGAGAAAATCCAGAGCCTAAGCTCTCAACTAGCAAAAGAACAAGATATGTACATGGATGTGGACCTAAAACTGTTAAATCACGTAGACGATAGTGGGTGGAAGAGGATATGACAATGGATACTGCAGACAACAAATGATTGAACTGAAGAAGAGGTAGGTCAGGACTATAGTACATGGGATGAATACTTTGAGAAAATTATTGTTTGTGGATGTTATGTATGTCGTGGAAAGAAAAAATTCAAATGAGTGATTGTACAAAGACATTACATATATGATGAGCTTCCAGTCGGTAGTATACCTCCTACAATCGATTCAAATCCAATAGGAATTGTGGTGAGGAATTTTCCAATTTGATATAAATAACATGTATACTTCATTTAAACATTCTTAAGTTTCCCAAATCACTGACTTCCAGCCTAGAGGATGTTGATGGTGTTTTTATGCACTTCACAACACAAGCAATATGTAGGTGCACTACCTCTCTTGAAAGACAATCTTCCACAATCAAATTGTAGAACATTATCCCAAGGTCTCTCAGATGTCATGTCATGATGATGCTTGAAATATATCAGTTGTTTGATGTGATTTGCTGGAATCACAAGGCAGCCTTACGAAAGTTAAAGCTGTAAGAAAATTGGGTCTATGAACGGAGTTCTTCAAGTAGGAAATTACTGCACTTTGCTACAGGTTCAAACAGCAATCCTGAACTCCATTGTTTTGTTAGATTTGGCTTTACAATGTGCAACGAACCTTAGCACAAATTGTTTCTTAAAAAAAGGGAAAAGAGGCAGGGAAGAAGGAAGGTTCCTGGATCTGCAACTACCGATGAACAATGATCATGGAGGTTCCTGCTGCGGACAGTTTCCTAAAATATGATTTCACTTAACCAAAATTCTCATAGTATCATGAAATCTATGCTATCTTCTAAGGACTACAAATATTCATCATTCATTCGCCATGTAAATGTGAACAAAGACAAATTTTAAAGAGCAGCTATGGAATTATAGTCCAGACTAACTTTACACAGTCACCTACCAGCAGCAAGTGACCAAAAGTATGGACAAGGAAAGCATACACATAGCAGAAAACTTCATAACCAAAGACAACATACTAAATCTACCAAAGTCATAAGATAGCAAAATAACTTAAAGTAAAGTTTTAACTAATGGGAGAAGAATCATGAAGCATGTGGAGAAACCCAAAATACACCAAGGAATGACTGTATTTTCTATTGCAATTTCTACAGCATGCCTTTACAACAGCTCAACTCTCCTAAAATGAGAGGAGGAGAGCCCTATTTATAGTTTTCAAAAAGAAAAATAAGTGGCCAAGATTCAATTCTATTGTGTGGCTAAGATTCACTTTACACTAGGGTTTCACCTACCCCCAAATATATTACATTTTTAAAACATCTTTTGTCTTTTCCCTATTTCGTGAGCTAGTGGCGGCACTGTAGCAATTTTATCCTTTTGTTGTTTGCCCTCTGCTGCAGCTACTCCTTTAGAAATTCATCATCAATGACAAGGTTGCAGTCTTTCTTCTTCAAAGTTGCATACCCCACGAAGCTTAGGATCAATGGTTGAAGCTTATCCACCTCCATGATGTCTAATCGTAGCACCTGGTAACTCCATTCTTGGGAGTTGTTAACAAGCTTCTTCCAGTGGATGTCATACTTGGCTGCATTGCCTCTAAAAAGCTCAGACTGGGCGAAGGCTCGAGCAACAAAACTCATGAAATCCATGGTAACTTCAGTCGACATCCCATCTTCCATGTTCTTCAAGAACTGAGGCTTTATGCTCTCTGGATTAATTTCAATGGCAGGCAACTCGTACCCCATCATCAACTAGAGGTACCGAGCGCAATCTCCTCTGGCCTCCTTGGCCCATTCGATATCCAGAATTACTCATTCCAAAATCTACTCCAACTTTCCCTTTTGATGGTCAAAATCTCGTTTCCATACATCCACTAACCAATGGTCATCATCCTTGAGGGCAAGGTCTTTCTCCCAAACCTCATTTGGGCAACATGAGTATGGCCTCTATCTTTGGGTAGGCAGCTTTGTACTTTGTCGGGAACTCCTCGCAGACTTTCCTCGTGCCCTCAAGAGTTCTCTGCACTTCCAAGAACTTATTTGTTGTTTGGACGGCAAAGTTGATGCCCGTGTTTCCCATGTCCAAGATCTGCCAGAACCAATTTTTCGTAGTCTTATCCAAGTTCCTTCTCTTTTCAAACATATTAATTTGCTCTTGTGACAACAATTGAGGCAGGGCCAATGACGTTGTGCGTTGCTCATTGGGAGATGACCATTGTTGAATATAGGTCATCAGATCGGCCACCTATGCTTTAAGTTCCTCTTTTGAAACCTTATCTTGCTGGATAAGATGCACCACCGTGGCGACCGATTCCTGGAGGTGGTCGACCTTCTGCTCCCTTGTGGCCACTCCCAAATCGATGGTGGAGATGTTATAAGTTATACTTTGTTCTCCAACCACCGGTGTTGCTATTTGTACTGCCCTAGATCTGGAGGAATCCATGGTTACTTTTGATATGATTTTCAGCCTTTTCTCTTTCTTGGCACTTATATGTGTTCTGGCCAGTATGGCTTCTAGCCTTGCCTTAGGATATTTTAGGGTGGAAGTCTTTTGCCTAAGCTGATTCCCCAACCAATCAAGCATCCGGGGCCCCTCCTTGGGTGATTCATGTTGGTCCTTGCTGCTCTCCATCTCAAGTTCAATGATTTTAACAACAAGGGCCTCCTTCTCAACCCCCACATCCTCCTTCTCCTCATCAGAGTCTTGTTTGAGCGTTACATGCTTAGTGGGAGGCTTGGTGAGAAATTGATTTTCAGAGGGATCCTCCCTTTCAGCATCTTTTTCCTCTTCATCCCGATCATACTCATGTTCCCTAGGCTTATCTTCCTATTTATCTTCATGGAGGGGTGCTTCCTCTTCATGCTCCGGGGTTTGACCACATCTTTCAGCTAGAGACCCGCCAATCTTAGTCTCTGGAGCAACAGATCCTTCAATCATAGGCTGCCCTACAACCTCTTGGTCCTTAATCTCCCTGAGTTGCTTGCTCCATTCTGCGTCGAGTTTCGGATCATTTTTTTCTCAGATGAATTTTGTGTCCAACTCCTCGTTGCCCTCACTGGAGGATTCGTAGGCTACCTCATCAATCTCCCTGCACTCAAACATCAGGTGCTCATGGTATTCAAATTCCTCATCTTCAGGTCTCTTTGCAACCTCTAGTTGTTGTCGCTCGAGCTCATCAGATATCTGCATTGTTGCCTCCATTCTCGGTGGTTCGGTAGGGGGAGGGAGAGCTGGAGCATTGGCCATAGCCTTGGCTATTGCGGCTTGCACTGTTGGATTTGTAAGCATCCCTGAAAGCTCGAAGGGCATGTTTTGCATGTATTTTACAAAGGACTCTGGGAGACTAAGGACAGGCATTGTAACAGTAGAATCAGATGGAAGGGAAGGATACATAGAAGATGAAGAGATTGGTGAGGTCGTGGAAAAGGGTGAATCCACCGATATGACTTGCATGATCGGAGAAGTGGAGGCAAGATGGATAGAGATGTCCACCACAGGCAGGGAGGAAGCAGATACTGCAAGCGACGTAGGTGGAACAGTGGTAATGGCAGCAGCAACTGTAGTACATGGAGACCTTGGTGGGTCAAACTCTTCCTCTCTACCCTCAACAAGTGGATCTTTGAGTATTACAGGCATCTCCACAACCTCAGCTGCTTTTTTCTATTTTTTGGAAGGCTCTCCCTCTGAAGCCTTTCGAGCGTAAACCTTTGGGTTTGGCACCTACTCACTAGCTTCCTTTCTCTTTTTGGTTTTGATAGATGGTGGGGATTTTGAAGTTTCCCTAGTTGTAGTAGTAGTCACCCCACCATCAAAGTTGCTTGGCTCACTTTCGAGTCCCTTGAATGTTAAGGTGACTCCTTGTTGTTTCAGTCGTGCCACCTATTGGTTGATCCATGCCTTCGTCTGAATCTCCATGAGCTTGGTGAGTACATCAAGTTCATCAACCTCCTGCTCATCCCAATCAATCATGGGCAATGGCATATTGGAAATGGCACTATATCCTAGATCGATCACTATGCTCTCATCCTCTTCAAGCTAATCCGGAACTGGACACAAGTTGACTCTTCGCATGTAGAGGGCATCCATGCGCATGTAGTGTCATAATCACACCTCAAGGTCATCCTTGTAGTTGGCCTAGAAATCCTCAACATTGTGGAGGTGAGCATACTCTGGTTCTAGTGCCTTCTTGATATGACCATATGGGTCCATTCGTGGCCGAGCTGTATACTGCTAGAAGTGGTACTCAGTCAGCTCCTTCTCTGAATTTCTCACACATTGGGAGGTATGAATCTTGTACATTCCTTGACCAAGGCCAATAGGATAAGGTGTCCCTGCCAGATGTTTGGTGCTTAGGATATTATGAATGTGTCGCAGCTACCAGGTCAGCTCCAATAGTATGATCCAGTCATTGGGGTACCGAGGTTGCTTGTTCGGCCTTTCCATGAATCCTTGGGAACGAATGTAAGTGAACTTAGGAAACTGTATGTATAAGAAGGCATAATGCCTAAGGAGGGCTCTGGAACTATGGGATACTCTTCTCTGAAAAATCTCCTCCAAGCAGTCGGATGATGTAGGCAATGAAGGCATCATTCACCTTGCAGTAGTCCCTCTTGAAGTTCGTGTATTGCAGTTGAGGGTATCTATCATAAGGCTTGAGCTCCCTGCCTGGTGCTGCATTGGGCATCGCATTCAATCCATGATAGTGTCATCGATTAGCAAGCGAATAAATCAGGTAGGATGTCATGTAGAACTTTGATGTCTTCTTCACACTGATAAATTGCTCGTGAAAGCAATTGTTGATTATTTCTCTCCAATCAAAAGCAGTGTCACCATGGAGAATTTTCTCCACAAAGTAAAACAGCCATTCTTGGAAGAAGGCCGCAGCAAGAAGACCCATTACTCTGCTTAGTAAGGTAACGAGGTCATGGTAATCCTCGAAGAAGTCGCTACGAAAGAGCTCTTGCGGGTCTTTGCTGGCACTGGCCCACTTATCTTTCAACCAGTATTGATTAATCAATTTCTTACATCTTATAGGATCTTGATCCCATAACGCCTTGCATTCTTCCATAGTCAAGGTCTCCATACTTTCAAAGGCGGGTATGTGGAAGATTGTAGTTATCCCAAGAGGGGACATGTCTGCAAGGATGTTTCCATCTCTGTCCACTATGGTTTTGGTCTGGGATTGATATGCTTCTCAACATGCCATTACCAGCTTGGGAGCCACCAAAGCTGGTGGGAAGCCTGTAACCTTAGCATGTCCACTGCTTCTGATTAATTTTTTGTTTTTTGTTTTTGGATCCACCCTGACCCTCTGTGTAAATTCATCAATATCGACATGTCCGATATTGGTATCTATGATGTCTCTCCAAAGAGTGGTGATTCTAGAGTGTAGTGGAACCCCCTAGAATTTAAACTTCATTTGATCCTTATCCTCCTTGCCTCGAGGTTCCTTGGCAGTTCCCTTTTCCTTGGCGGCACCGGAGGTTTCTGCACTGGATTCCATAAATCTTGCACAAAGAGACGTGAATCAGTAACATTAAACATGGAAAAGTGGCCTCAAATAGATCCCTGCACATCAAGGTTGGATCCACAATAGTCATTCATGTTTGATAAACTCATAACACTTAATAAAATACTAGAAGGAAGCAAAACGAGCAATCCGAGTTCCCAGTGCCGAAATTCCCTTGGCAGAATGTCGTTTGGAAGGGAAAATGAGGCAAGATGCTCCCAGTGACTTTTTCAATCTTGGATTTGATCAATGAAGGGTTGATGTGAAAGAAGACCAAATTTTATGAAGTGGGCCGAAGTTCGTTTTGATTTGGAGGTCATCTGGTCCCTCATTTAGGCGTTTGGGCTTCAGCTGCAGGAAGCCTGTTTGAAACAGCGCAAGGAAGACAACACTCTAGGTGCCGGGGTCCAAAGCTTGGGTTGCCGGAGTCGAAAAGTTGTCAAGGGACAAACGTGTAAAACAGAAAAATGCAGGCGGCAATCCAGGGACAGAAGTCTGGAGGGTAATCCTCGGAGACAAATTAATGAGTTAGGAAAGCCCAGAGGCGAAATGAAGGTCGAGACCCAGAGGCCGAAAAGACGATCAGGTTCAACCATTCAGAACAGCGAAACTGGAATGAAATCCCAGAGACAAAATTTTGGAGTCCGAAGTTCGAACAGTATTTGGATTTTATGATAGCATTTTAGACTTTATGCTCGGCAAAAGGAGGACCGGGGTTCGGGTCTCAAAAAGATGTCTCGGGACAGTCGTTCGAGATGGTAAAAGTGACATAGAATCTTGGACAAGGAATTTCAGAGGTCGGGGTCTGGCAACACTTTGGACATTTTGTTTCTCTTTGCAGGTCTGCGACGGAATTTGCAGAGTCGGGATCAAGTTCCCGGAAAGACAGACAAAGTTCACTGTTGATAACGGCGAAATGGACACAAAAATCCAGAGACGGAAATCCGAACACCGAAGTCCGAGGTGAGTTTGGACTGTTAATTTTTTCTACAAGTTTGAACGGACTACACGCACCTGGGGTCCGAGGTCTAGAAGGATACTCAAAGAAGGTCATTTGGAACGGTGGAGGCAAAACGGAAACCCAAGAGGGGAAGTCTGGCGGCCGAGGACCCGGGGCAAGTTTGGTCGCTATCAACTTCCTCCTAAGTTTAAATTTTGGGTAACAGCCACAAACAAGTCCGAGCCCAAGGAAGGCAGTCGCTTGATTCGAAGAACAACGACAAAAATGTTGACTTCTAGAGGTAAATTTTGGTGATTCTTTGTGGTGTTCATTGATTTTAATTGGTGGGTTTTGAGCCAGGGACACTGCACTACCAAGTTTTCAAGTTCATTTTACCCTTTACTTGACTTTAAGTTTAAATTCTTTGAAAACACAAAAAGCAGGGGCAGTGGCAAACCTACCTTCAATCTCCAGAGAAGGACAATGCCAAATTCGTGAAGAACAACAAGAAGAAAGGCTCAGGCGCAGTGGCGGAAAATGTTGGGGCAGCACTGATCTTTCAAAACTTCACTCTGTCATGTGAAAATGACAGGTGAAAACATGTTTATATAGCCCCAAATGTAATTAATGTTGTGATTAAATGCCTCGTATGGCAACAGGTGGGTTTGGTGAATTCAATTTTTCAGAGCGGTGGTGGGTGATCCAGAGTCTGGTGACCGAAAAGACATCCCAAGATGGTTGTTTTGGAATCTACGAAATGTTAAGTCAAACAGCAGACAAGAACCCGGGGCCTAAGGTCTGGGAGGACGTTGACCAGCGACCGGTTAGAATGGCGATATTCAAACGGAATCTCAGAGACGAAATTCTGGGATCTGGGGTCCAGAGTCTGGAAGGATGGAGGACATCAGGCATCAACAACGGCAAAGCCGAAGCGGAAACCCAAAGGGAGAAACCCGATGCTGTAGACCCGAGAGGGGCCACAGACGTCAGAAAGGCTGACAGATAAGGGAAACCCAAAAAGGCTTAAGATTTAACATTTTTCAAAGGGGGGCCACATTTGGTCAAACTTAGAATGTGACTTTGAGAACATGTTGACCTTCTAGGATGCAAAAAAGGGCACGCAAAACAAGGCAAAACAAAAAGGACCCAACAAGAAAAAGAGGGAAGAGAGGGTCCCTGTTCTGAATAGGGTGTGTGTGCAATAGGCACAACAAAGGGAAATGATCATTTATCAAATGATACATCTAACAAAAATATGTGCCAATATACTAGCTCAGAAGATGAGGAGTTGATGAAAATAAGTAACAGAACAAGAACCGGTGTGAAGATGCATAATTTGCTTAAAGACAAGGGGAAAGTGGAATACATACCCTATGAGAATGAATGTGATGGAGATGATGACTTGTCCCTGAGTTTGAGATCAATTTACAAAGAGACATTTGATCGTCGACTATATTGTGCTTGGCCTAGTGATCAACAACTACCTAGAGTGTACGAGGTGTTTCAATTTTGGGGATATAGCTACATGATACGACCCTCCAATATTCATGGAGAAAATCTAGGCCTCTTTATTATCCAAAATGTACATGTGGGATCCAAACATGGAAACAATTCAGAACAAACCACTAGGAGATTAATGCCATATTATGGTCCATCATATTACAATGGTGAATGGAGAAGGCTAGCAGAATATAAGCCTAGCATGTCAGCATATGGTCTAAATTCGAATATGTATACACATCATCTCCAATTGGAAAGTGGAAAAGAAATGAATAGAGGCCATCTTATGTATATAGATGGATGTGCATACACACACAAAAATATTGCAGGATTTATAAATAGTAGTAAGGGAAGGGACCCTACTATAAGACCAAATTGTCAATTTATTGAGCTTATAAATGATAAAGATGGAGATATGGAAAGAGAGGTTGATAGATTGATAATGGTTGAGGCTATTATGGACCTTACCATTGAGGATGAGTTATTGATTGATTACCCCTTCTTAAAATGCACTCCTGCGTGAAAGAAGAGGGAAGAACAAGGTCTCCCTAAGGATGTTCTTAAGGGTAGAAAACCAAACAATAATAAATGAGTGTGGACTGATGTTTTATAAACTATGTTGTCAAAATTGTGTTCTATAAAAATTATTGTATAAAAAAGGTAGTCTATAAAATAATGTTCCATTATTCAATTGATGTATATATGTTCATACAATTTATATAATATCTAATATATGTATGTCGTTCATGTGTAGATATTTTTCTATGAAGATATTTTGGACCCGAAATGGATATTTGTCATACATTATAATCCAAGATTAAGGCATGTATTTGATGATGCATTAGTGGATACTAAGCAAAAAAATGATGGCCAACAAAATGAGAGAGAGGGATTAGAGAACATCGAAGAAATTGACATCCATGATGATGTTGAAGATGGTTATGTTCAGGCACAAGAAGACAACAATCCAGAGTTAGATGATGTTATGGAAGACAACAATATGGATGGTATAGAAAATGATGATCCAAATACATCTGGTAACAATATAGATGGTCTACAGTCAAATTTCAATGATGATGAAGATGATGCAAATCAAGATGAGGATGATGATAATATTAAATACTTGAAAGAACATATGAACGTTGACAATGATACACTAGATGACATTGTAGCAGACAATAATGTTAATGACCAAGACTTCTAAATTTTCATAATTATTTGCAATTCATGTTTAAAAAAGGATGATTCTTATGGCCTAAAATTTGAAATGCTTCAGTAATATTATGTTGTAATTGGACAATTGAAAACCTATTTTATTCTCCTAGAAATCTTTTTTATTTTCTATTATAATTCTAGACCAAACAACATTTGTGGGGATGGCCTTTTACACCAATCTTAATTTGTATGAAGTTCACGAACCTGTTGTCAAGCAGTAAATTCCTTTCGTAGACAGGAAATGTAAAGGCTTCATTTAATAAAAGATAAGTAGTCTCTTTTTTAGGGTAATCCACATGCAAAAAGTAAAAAGCACATAAAAAAACAATTATATAGTACAAAATCAGACTCAATCAGTTATGTCTAATTTCACTTGCACACTTATCTGAAAGACATAGGGTATTCACCATACATTTCTCTTGACAAAGCAAACATGTGCTTTCATTTATTTTTACTGTATATCTCAAAAGTGAAATTGTTGTTACATAATGATGCATTGAGAAAATAATATATACAAAAAAATGCAAAGAAAATGTGTGAAATTTAACATGCAACCTACTGTGTTGTGCTGAAAGGAATCAAGATTAACTAGGACAAGAAATAAAAATAAAATTTTGACGATTGTACTTAAAAGTGAACAGGATATGAAAAGTGTGGACAATGATGGTGCTGAAATTCAAAACCCTGATTCTGATGATATTACTGTTTTATGTCATTCAAGATAAAGAGCACATACAATTTTATATACATAGAAAATGAAGATTTGAAACTAGTAAACTAAAAATGTAAACACTGTAAGATTTTTCCTTAAACAATAATTCACATACTCACTTACAAAAAAGGGTGAAGCATTTTTTATTCAAACTCTGTTTTATTTAATAGACATAACAGTAAAAGAATATTTACAAGTACAAGAATATATACACTATTTCATAGAAAATAAGGAATGTTTCATAGAATATACAAGTACAAGAATATATCATCATCATCATATCCTTATGTACCTATTGCAATATCATTAAATTGTTCAATCTTTGGTATGAATTGTTGGCAGAAAAAATTAGGATTACTTGGATGCTTCTTCCATTCATTTTATATCAACATATGTTTGTGAAGACACAAAATTTAATAAAATATTAATGCATGTAACTCACAATTATTTAAATAAGCCACTTTGTTAAATTTATTATTTTTAAATAGTTTCCATTTTTATGTTGAACATGTAACAAGGCAAAATAAGCTCAAATTTTCAAAAAAATTAGCAGCTCTACCAACATCCACAATAAACGCTTTATTGTATCGGCATATTCATTCACATAAGCACAATATTGAGGCTCAATAATTGATATTCATTCAAATATAAGAATAAATAAGTATAGAAAACATAAGAAAAATACAAAATGATAACACCATCATGGAGAATCTCTGATAATAATATGTTCTCCATTATATTGCTTCAATTGATATATATAAATAATAGAAGTCTTCAAAATGTAAATGATATATGATGATGATAATTTAAAACTAGGCCTTGGTTTCCTATTTATATAGGAAGAAACAAGCTACAGGCCTTTTACAAAAAGAAACAACCTTCCATAACTACTTCTTTTACTAACAACTATTTAATTAGCATAATTAAGGAACTAACAAGACTTAAGACATTTTGACATATGGTTCCATTATTCAACATAGAAGACCCATGATCATTGATCTGGAAAATTCTTCCTCTCCATGATGAAAGTCCAAATGCTCTCACCTCAGTGTCCTATTCTTCTTAAACCAACAACTATTTAATTAGCCTAATTAAGGAAATAACAAGACTTGAGACATTTTGACATATGGTTCCATTATTCAACGTAGAAGACCCATGATCATTGATCTGGAAAAGTCTTCCTCTCCATGATGAACGTCCAAATGCTCTCACCTCAGTGTCTTATTCTTCTAAAACCAAATACTTTTCCTCCCACTGATACACCGTAAAATCTGATGGCGACTTATATTTTTGGATCTTTTGCATGTTTGCAAGATGAGTTTTCCATTGACTATCTAGTAATGCCTTTGTATCATTTACAAACTTTAGGTATCCCGCATCAAGAACAATCAACCCATCCATGATCTGATTTAGCCTGGGAAGACTGGTATCATCATCCTCATGTATATGAGTAGCGCACTTATGAACAACCTAACTAAACTCTTTCTTCCACTTATCCAAGTCCTTCAACTAATCACCATCTCTCACGATTTTAAGTATATACCATTGTTTCTAGGTATGGAATAAATCCATTCATGTTACAATATTTTTATCAAACCCTTGTACATACTGAAATTCATCAGTAATCATCTTCACAGTTTGTTCAGTTGCTTTAATGTTGTGGGTGCATCAGGACTTCTTTGTAGAAATTTGCATAACTTAGCCAAAGTGTGGTGAATAGGCTGCCACCTTTTGAATAAAGGATCTAATACAAGCATATGTGTCTTTATTTAATCCATTGTCTGTTGAAGTGTTTTATAACTATCATGCACATTCTCTACTTTATTCATAACTGATTTTATCATGTGCTCAAGAATCTTTTCCATAACTTCACAAATTCGTTTGTTCACTTCATCCTGGGTTTGATTGTTGGCCTTATTTACATAAACCACTTCCTTCTCTAGAGTTTTTACCTGTTATGTAGAAATTTTCTTCACAATATCCATTGGAGCAATAGGAGGCCTGTATAACACCATCTCCTTGCTTTGTGCAGGTCCTGCTCCTCTTAATTGTTCTTTCAATTTGACATTCTCCATGAACAATTTATTAACTTCATCATTTAGGAACCTTTGTTCCTTTTCATACTCCTTCATTATGTCTTATAATCCCTTAACAATTGCTCGAGTGAACATGGCCGAATGCATGGTCATTGTGGCTACCTCCAAAGGGGTGGTATCTCGTATTGTCCTTACCATTGCTACCCCTTTCATCCCTTGAATTACATCCAATAATTTTGGCTTCTGTGTATTTTTCTATTTGATCCATATGGTGAGGGTTTCAATCTTTGGGTTATACCAAGTTTAACTCACACCTTCATCGAAGTCAAATTTTGCAACTAGAATTGGATCTTCCTGTGCCCGCACTTGAACAAGCAGAAAAAATTTATTTAATTCCAAGCTAAGGAAAATGAGCATATTGATCTTCAAGACCATTTCTCTAGCCTTCTGGGGGCTAATGTCAATGTTGTCAACTCTTAATTCCTGGAAATTTTGTGCTACCATTTCATTTTTCTCTGATTCTTCAATTCCTGCTTCAGCTGATTCCATCCTCTCTTGAAATTCTTTTATCTTCATCTTCATCCATAAATCCTTAAACTCGCGAGTCTTAATGAATTCATCATCTTCTATGAATCTCCTGGCTGAAATTTCCCTTTCATCTTCATGTACCTTTGTACTTGTTTTTTCTACATCACCCATCCTTTCCTCATGTTTATGGGCACTGGTCTCAAGGATGGGTTGATCAGCTTCAATATCACCTATCAATGACTGCAGTACTATAGCCACTTCCTCAATATCACCCACCTCTTCAGTATCCTCATAAGGTACTAATTGTTCAATGCTTCCTGTCTTCTATCTTTTTGGGAGGTAATTGCTCCATGGGAGGCTCAGAGGTTTCACCTGGGGTATGCTCTACAGTTGCACCACCATCATGTTCTTCACAATATGCTTCCTTCTTTCTGTACAAGTCTTCAAATCTACCAATTATCAATTCTATCCTCTTGATGGGGTCCTTTTCCTCAACAAAGTATCCTAGGAAATCCTTGGACCTCTACTTCATCCTTTCTTCAAGCTTCTTCATATATTCCCATTTTTTCCTTCTACTAAATACATCATTATAAGTAATGCAGTTCCTTATGACATCTTCTTCAAAATCCACTTGGTGTGGCACTATCATTTTGGTAAGAAGATTGTGCCTTATGTTGTTCATATGATTTTCAGGGCCAAAGGCTCTTTCTTTTCCATATTTCAATGCATATCTTGTCTTCAAATAATACTGTAACTCCTCTAGTGTGTCTGAGCCTACAATCCAATCTTCACACTTGCTTTGGTTTGGCATGAAAGTGCCTTTCTTATGCTTGTGCATTATATCTTTCTCCATCCACGTCATTTGCCACATAAATTCAAGGAATGCTAATCTGAGGGGCACAAACTTTGGTAGTATGTGTGGAGCAACATGGCATCCATAAAATCTTATTATTGTAACTTCCCAGAGGAAGAACCAATCTCCAAAATTGTGTGTATGACCCTGCTCTAGTCTTAAATCCAAAGGTCTCACTCATTACAACATTTTGTTTGACAATCTTGGCATTGCATACCCAAGAACTTGAAGGATTTTGTGTACAAACTCTTCGTAGAATACAACAAAGCTTGAATTATTGCACTGACTGTCCCAAATATAGCACCATTTTTGGACAGGTATGGTATTCCCTTGCTCATCTATTATAGCCAATTCCATTCTTTTATTCCAACGGTTCCTATTCTAGTACAATATTAGATGACACAGTAGGGAATAGTGTCTGAATGTAATTGGTGCTCTATCCTCTATAACTTGGGAGAATTCATCATCTAACACCTTCTCAAGGTATGAAGCAAAGTCATATTCAATATTAGTTTCAGGGTTTTGAATTCTCATGGCCATCATCATTAGGCCTATTGGAATTTTATCTTGAGCATATATCCCAAACGCTTGGCAAAGAGCTAAATATGTATTCACAAAGTAATAATGAAAATTTGTCACATTAAATGGTTCAGTAGTGGTAGTAGAGATGGGGAATGTTTTGTTACCAATGCCTCTTTTCATATATAGGGGTACCTCATCACTTCTATAAGTCTTTTTTAACCTAGCATAATCATCCTCACTTTTTTGCAGGTTTATCTTGGTCAAAGCCTGCTTGTTTAACCCAAAACACTCAATGATGGCTTTTTTGGTTACTTCTACCAATACTGTGTCATTTGAAAACCTTCCTTTTTTTGTAGCTGCATGATAGTGTTTGGCTACCAGTCTAATAAATTCTACATCAACAAACACAAACACATTTGGGATAATCAACCTTGCTATATCCAACATCCAAGCTTTAATTTTTGACACTAGAATCATCTTTAATTTTAGGCCGACTTTCTTTTACTTTTGATCATTTTCTTTTAGGAGGCATGTTTCAATTTTCTCTACTATGACTTTAGAAGACAAAACCTTGAAATATTTTTTATATTAACAGAGCTCTTTCAGAGAGTTTTCGTACACTTACCCTAGTATTTCACACTTGTAGGACTTCTTCTCATATCCTTAGCTCCTTCCACGCTAGTGTACTACAATTGAGTGCGATATTAGGAAAACTCACTTATCTTTGGATGGCACGATATTCAATCATATTAGTTTTTCCAACTCTTAATAATTTAATAGCATTTAATTTTGGCAACTGATGTGATTTTTTGAATTTACTACTGTAAATTGTAATGATGCCATGATTAATACCATACTATCACCATATTTTATTATACCTGTTGTGGTATGGTAGTGTTTTTCCCTTCTCTTCTACTATTTACTGCACTACCGCCTTGCTCAAGGCTTCTTGTTGCGGGGTTGCAGTGTATACCGCTCTACCGCATATGTTGCTCACCTTCCCGACGGTATAGCGATGTATGCTTTTGATCATTACTTGAAGAGTGTCGATGAGACAATCTTATTTGTCTTACCGATATCTCAATGTATCATCAACATTAGATCTTATGTTGCTCTGATGTTGGTTGTCGGTGTCGATGAGACAAGTTAATATCTCTTGCCGATATGCCACTATCTCATCAATATTTTCCTTTGGCAGTATTTCTTTATATATCAGTGTAACTCTGCCATTTTGGAGAGACTTGTGATTATCACTGCAGTATAGCAATTTTTTTCCCTTCCCTTCTTTTGTTTACCGCACTACCACCTTGCTCAAGGATTCTTGTTGCAGGGTTGCAGTGAACACCACTCTAATGCATATGTTGCTCACCTTCCCAGCGCTATAGCGGTCTATGATTTTGATCATTACTTGAAGAGTGTCGATGAGATAATATTATCTATCTTATTGATATCTCAATGTCTCATCGACATTACTTTGTTATATCCTAGAGTTGTGTTTCACCGAGAACTTATAGATATACCTTGTCGATGTGACATAAGTGATTCTCTCCTTGATATGCTCGTATCTTGTTGAAATTTCACTGTTTTACATCGTCGATGAGACATATAAATAAGTCTCTTCAACATAGAGGTGTCTAATTCGAAGCTAAACCTGAAGCTAAATTTGAAGCTAAAGTCAGAGCTAAACACAACGCTAAACTCCAAGCTGAACTCGAAGCTAAAGGTGGAGATCAAGGCATCATTACACTCAAAGCTAATATCAGTGCTAAATACATTGTTACTTTAGGCGATAATTAGCACCTAAATTAGTGTAGAATTGTACTGATCGGTGTAATAAACACCAAAAATTGTACCATCCTGATAAATAGCACCGAATTTTCAAAAAAATGCCAAAAAATACATTAAAAGAGTGGGTGGAAGCAAAAAATGGAGCAAATCAAAAGGATTTGTTGTAGTGACACCACGTCTCCTAACATTCTTTGATCAAGACTTCCCAACCCAACCATTTCACAATCGTGCACTTCATCTGGAAATCTTTGTCCATAAAAATAAAGTCAAACGGGTCTTGGTGGATGGAGGTGCAAGGTTGAATATTTGCTCTTTCAAACTAATAAAAAAGCTAGGATTTTCTAAAGACATGATTGAAAAAATTAAAGGAATCATGATCAAGGCATATGATGACCAAGAAAGAGTGTCTCAAGGCACTATCCAACTCCCTATTCAAGTAGGGCCAACCATCATGGAAACCACATGCCAGGTCCTTGACCTTGATTTACCTTATAATATTCTCTTGGGGCACCCATGGATCCATGGGATGAAAGTTGTTGCATCCACGTTTCATCAATGCATCAAATTCCCCTATGAGAACCAAGAGGTCACAATTCATGGTGATCTTGAGCCCTTTGCCTATTATAAAAATCTAGAAGTAAAGTTCTATAAAATCCCTCAAGTACCAAAAAATGATGAAGGTCCTACAACTCCATACGTGGATCCATCCACTTTACCATCCACATCCGCTTTTGTGACAGAGACACCCTCTATTCCCGCCATTTTTGATATCAAGGTCGTTATCCAAGACAATGGGTGTGGAGATTACAAAATGAAGAAGGGAGTCTTTGTGGTAGGGGAGTTGCCTCAATCCCCTAAATCCCATGGCCAACCCCAACTAGCTATCACATCAGCCCAAAAATTCAGAGAAGACCCTTCTCAATTTAGGAGTTGGGGATATCTAGGCTGAGAAGTAGTGGACGAAAGAGATATATCCAATCTCCTCTATCAAGATGAAAGACCTGTACCAACCCTTCCTATGGATGATGCTAACAAACAACTTCAATTAATGATAGGCATGGGATATAATAAGAATGAAAGCCTTGAAAAAACAACAATGACCGATTGGAACCCATCATTGTTGAGAAGTGCATAAAAAATCTTGGCCTGGATGTACGCCATCGAGTATAACCATACATGGTAGAAGTCCCCCTGTTAAAGTGGTCAAAACTCCCCTTCATTTACTAGTATCTATAGGTCTACCCTTAGAAAATTTTATCTTTGACATAACTGAGGTATGTGGGTGTGAAAGTGATGAGGACAGCATTGTTGACCTACCTATGTTATTTGAAGACTCCTTATTCATGATTTCTATTGTATCCTTTGAGTTGAACAACCAAACCCATGAGTTGAAACTAGTATATCCCCAATGTTGGAAACAAGCTACACTAAGAGGGGGGGTGAATCAGTGTTGTGCAAAAATTAACTATATTAACCTTTGTCTTCAAAGCATTAACAATATTCAACCATAATACATAAACATGAAGCAAATTAACACAACACCATAAAACAAGGATTTTTATGTGGAAACCCTATTAGGGGAAAAACCACGGTGAATGGTCAATCCACAATTATGATCTGAGTATACTCAAATGAAGATTACAATAAGGGGAATGCACTTGCATTCAGGCACACTACTTAGAGCTCACTGCTCAAGAGGGAAGACTCACTGCCTTATAAAATGTTCAGATTAAAACCATTAGATAGATTTGAACTGAAGTAGTAGCATCTACATATGCTTGATTACAGTTCCGATTAGGCTCAATACTTGATCTTCTGTCCTACAGATTGATTCTGCACTTTTTCTTTGTTCTGCTCATACTCGTAATTTAGATTCTATATGCACAAGTGAAACTGTGCATTATCACTCTTCTGCTTTGCTCTTATTCACAATTCACATCAACACACATTTCCTACCCACTTCAAAATGATACGGACGATCTCATATATATCTATAACTTATAATTCAATTATAATATGTCGACTTCAATAGAATAAAAGAATATTTACATTTGTCAGCTCAAATCATGAATAATATATAATGTGTATCCTCAACAGCTAGCCACAACTTGGCTAGGACCCAATTAAAGATGCACAAACACAAAAATACTTAATTAATTACTTCCCATACATCCACGACATGATACATTCATGAAGTTAGCTCCAGTACTGATAAAATAGGGAATTAGCCACTTGGATCGTCAAACTCACACAAGGATCGATATGATCCACTACGCTTCAGTAGTGACAAAGATAATATGCCAAAAGGCATTTCCTGACATACACAACACAAAATAATAACAGACAATCTTCATATTGGTCGATGAACATTGAACTACTGGATGCTCTGTTCTTCCTTGACAATCTTCAATCTGTTTGTCGGTATGATCAAATGATGATGTGTGTATTTGATCATCAATTAGGGTTTCCATCAATGACAATACCAAATGATAGTAGCAGTGTCTCTTGCCAACAATCTCCCCCTTTGGCATTGATGGAAACAATTAGTGAAAAATGACTAAGTATCAAATCAATACCAAGATAGACTGCACTACTATCTCAAAAATTTCAAAAATACAATTCTCCCCTTGAGATGATTATACATTTTTCACTCTACTACTCTCCCCCTTTGACATCAATGGCAAAGGTAGGAATCTACATACCAAAAATGGACTAGACAAAACTATTATAATCAAACTACATACTTACATAAATTGAAAGACATCTACAAAATCTTTCTTCAGCTGGAGCAGATTTACGTCCCAAACCCTTTTGAGACTCTCTGGGATTGTTATGTGACCACAAATTAGGTAAGATTGAGTCTCTGCAGACTCCAAGTTTTTTGGATCACCAACTTCCAAAGTGTCTTCTCCTTCCTTTAGAGCGCTTGATATTATCTCAATCTTAGGACCAATTAGGCCTCTAATTTCACGTGCCCTTGCAAAAAAATTATCATTTTCATGCTTCAGGATTTTTATTTTGTCAAGCAAAGACATCACTTCACCTTCTATCTTTCCAACACCACCAGTTAAAGGATCAAAATTTTCAGAAATAGTTCTTAACTATTTTTCCAAATCCTTAACCTTTGTCTCATTAGCTTCAATAAATTTTGAAAAAGACAAACATGATTTGTAAATCTTTCCACCTTCTAACAGAACATTCTGTACATTCTTCACACATGTGGCTAAAAATATTCAGTCTTTAGCAATCATTTATTTCAATCCACTAAACCATTTAGCATCAAATTATTTTTGCACTTTAACCATAGCTGATTTCTCAAGTGACTCAAAGTAAGTATTTACAGAGTTGATAAGCTTCTTTAATTCATCGGAGGAGGAACCAATCGAATCTTTCACATAAGCGGGCATTATCTTTTCCAAGACTCTAGATGCAAGATTTAGAAGTTCACTGTCCTCAATATGGAACTTCAATAGTTCTTCTCTGACTTTTTCTTGAGCAAATGAAGCTACCTTCATTTTTTGAATTGGACTCAAAGTAGATAGGTTGATGAGACCTTCAATCAATTTTGGATCAATTTCTTCTTGTTGTTCCACAAAAAAATTCTTCACTGCCTTTGTAGTGTCTCTTGCTTCTACTAGAATTGCCTTCATATCAACTATCTTCTCTTCAACTATTGCTTCCTCAGTTGCAGGTTCTGATTTATCTTAGGGATCTCCACTTTTTCAATTGATAAATTTTCAGGTTTCTCAACTTCCATAGGCATTTTGGTATTATCCACTTCATGAGGAAGTTGAGTATCCTCAGCTCGATCTTGTTTCTCTTCTTCTTCTTCCCCCAGACCATATGGGACATCTTCAACATGTGTTTCCTCAACAACAACATCAATTTTGTCATTTAACAGTATATTCCTCAGGATTTTCTTAGTTTATTTTGCCACTTCATTAGTCAGATCGGTCATGAGCTTATTCACCCTTGTTTTGCTTTTGAATTCTTTCTTCGATTTATTCAGGAGTGCCTGCATGTCATCCATTGACATTATTAAACACAATTCTGCTAGGATTCTTTCTCTCATCTTCTCTTCTTTTTTTCTGCCATTAACTCTCCTCATTTCCAGAATGTCATATAGACTTTTAGGAAAATTTAGCATTATTTCAATCAAGACTTTATTGAAAATATTAATATGTTTTATTATTGCCTCCTCAAGAATTCTCTGATCATATTTACCAAAGGATTCATACCATTTGCAAAGTGGTATAATATTTCCATCTTTAACCAAAGCTTTTTCAACTACTTCCACTGACATACATGGTTTGTCAGTTTTTTCCTTCTTCTTTGCTTGGTCATCTCCACTGGAGGGCTTATCTTTGGAAACTATGGTTGTCTTAGCACCTTGATTCTTTATTTCTTTGACTCCTTCATTAGACTTTGTCTCTTTATCCTCGCAAATTTCCACATACACTCTCTTGATTTTTTCTTTCTTTCTCTTTTCATCCTTATCAGATGTCTTCACAAGAGTTGTTTTTGCTATAGGAGCAAATGGGGGTGCAGAGCTTCTTGTAGACGTAGTTTTAGCAAAGGGTGCTTCCAAACTAGTTGATTGAGTTTTTGTTGCTTCTCTTGCTACTTCAGCTTCCTCCCTTTTCTTTCTGGCTTCTCTTATTTTTTCAATAGGTATGCCCATAATTTCTCCAAAGACTTCTACCTATTTTCTAACTCTTTTGGTTATCACAAGTTTCCTAAGCTCGTTGTGCACTTGTATATACTTCTCTGCATAAATATCTAACCTCTCTTTTTCTAGATCCAAAGGTTTACTCAGTAAGTGTTGTGCATACATGTCTAAAATTTTCTCTTCAACTTCATAATCCATAGGCATGATCCAGACTATTCTAGGATCAACAACTTCCATCATGCATTGATCAATATCTACCATGAAGCAAATTGTATCCTTATACTTTTCCATAATTGAAGTAGGAATTATTTCTCTAGCCTACATCATATTTTGAAAAAATTTGAAGTATCCCCAGATAGTTGCGTTCTTGGTCTTAGTGTCTGTAAATCTATGAAATAGATATTTGGTCTGAGCGGCTATGAATTTTTTCTTTTCTCAATGAACCTTTCCAAAACCTGGAACCTCATTCATGAAATAGAAAAATAGGCACAATAGCAGGTTACCATATTTGAAAGACTTTTTCTCATCTTTCTTGATCTTTCCAAGATTCTCTATCAATTGAATTCTTAGCAATTCGCATAAGTCATAGTTAGCATTTTCCTTAAGCATCTGGGAGGTTGCATAAATGGTTGTATCGAACACATAATTGTCTCAGCTAGAATGATAAATCTTGTACCCAATAACCATAGATGCAAATTTGACCTCTATATCAACAATGTCATCAATTGTCATTTCCCTTCTATCATATTGAGAACCAGTTGCATCAATGACCATTTGATTCTTCACAGACTTCAAAATAGGTAATCCATCGGAGGAACTTAAGCCTGTAACTACACTTATAGCTTCCTTTTTTATCTTGAAAGGTATGTTCAACCACATGAATTATGCGTGAACTCTACTTAAGATATACTAGACCCATTCATTATCTTCAAAGACGGGAAATTTTATAATCTAAGTGAATGTCTTCTCTTCTAGGGTTTTGTATTCCGGTTTGACACATAAATCATCTCCAATTATATGATTTTTATATAGATTCGATAGTTGAGATCTTCCCAACTCCTCAATATTCACATGAATGTATGCCCTGATATCTTCGATATGTAAAACTTTGTGCGACACAGATGAAAATGCCCCTGATGGATCTGTCTCAAGAGACTTGTAGGGATTCCATTTAAATTTGGAATGAGGTTTGTCCTTAACTTCAACTACCAAAGGAGTATTCATTTTGACTAAATTATAAATTCACAAGGTTTTCTGATAAATACCTTTTTGTCGGATTAGAATTCGATTGCCAAATCACCTTCACACTTGAATCTCACTATAATTCACCAAAGTTCACCTTGGAGCTCTTCAAAATGCAAAGTGACAAATGAAGAGTAGAAATGACCTTTTATCATTTTCATACCTAACCCTTTTTGTCGCAGTAAATGCATTTGCCCTAACTCATCCGATTACTCTATTTCTATGCACTGTGACAGGTAAATCTTTTGTGGACCTCCAATACTACATACCACTTGCTCCAATGAGTTCAAAAGTATATGTTAAGCATCCATGAACCTCTTGTACATATCCACATTGGATGTTACTTACCGGTTAGTGGGTTAAATGATTTTCTTGATAGCTCCCCCTAGGCCAAAGGCCTGATACTAATTCTCAGAGGAATTTCTAGAAGCAAATTTTGGTGCTGGTACATTTTCTTCACTAGAGGGATTCTTCTTCACCCATTTCTTCTACATCTATTTCCTAATCACATTGTTAGTGACTTTTCCTTTTCCCTTGATATCCTTCTGCATGCATTCCTTTTGATTTACCAGACCTCTTTTTTTCCAACAGTATGTTGCAATGTGACCAAATTTTTTGTACTTGTAGCATACAACATTTATCTGTCTAGACCATTTGTTCCACTAATTCTATCTTGTTTTGCACTGGTTAGCAATATGGCCTAATCTATTGCATGTATAGCATCTGATATTTCATTGAAATTTGTTTGTCACATTTTTGCATTCATTTGACTTATGACCAAACTTATGACAATTAAAGCATTGACCTGAGAATGATGGACCATTTGATTTCATTCTACTTCTGCATTGAGTATCCATGTGTCCAAATTTATTACAATTGAAACAATATCCATTAAATCTTTGAGCATTAGGTTGCCTTACCAGATACCTTCCAGATTTGTTCATTTGATTTCCTTGTCTGAATCTTCCTTGTCCAGATTTTGAATTTTCTCCTTCCTCATATCCAAGACCTCTCTTGTCACCATCAATTCTTTGACCTTTAATCAATTCATCAAGCTTGACTGATCTAGCTTTGAACTTCTCCTTGTACTCATTTGCAATAGTAAGTTCATTTATGAGTTCATCAATCTAATTTTCAAGGACATCCTCATTATTTTTGGATTGTTCCAGTTCATTGTCCAATCGGCTGCATACTTCATACTTTTCTTTCAGGGACTGAGATAGGTTCTCTTCATTCTTATTTATGTCTTCATCCTCCTTGGTGATTCTCATCATGATAGATTCCATCTCATGCTTTAGGATAGCATTATCTTTGGTAATCTTTTCACATTCTTTTATCTTTTCCTTCAGGGTTTGACTGAGTTGTTCATCTTCAATGCTCTTACTGTCATTCTGCTTTATCTGATCACAAGGTTATTTTCTCCTCTCTCTAGACTTATTGATTGTATCTTTCAAAGACTCAATGAATTTCTCAGCATCCATTAGGTTTGCTTGCAATTTTTGAACTTCATCCTTTGACTGATCAAGATCATCTAGGGCCACCAAATTTTTTTGTTGAAGATTGCTTGAATCTATTAGAACACTTTCCAAGATCTCCCCAAGTTGTTAGAATTCTTTAGAGGAACTAGCTCTAATACCAATTGTTGGAAAAAAGCTACACTAAGTGGGGGGTGAATCAGTGTTGTGCAAAAATTAACTTTATTAACCTTTTTCTTCAAAGAATTAACAACATTCAACCATAATACACAAACATGAAGAAAATTAACACAACACCATAACACGAGGATTTTTATGTGGAAACCCTGTTAGGGGAAAAACCATGGTGGATGGCCAATCCACAATTATGATTTGAGTATACTCAAATGAATGTTACAATAAGGGGAATTCACTTGCATTCAGGCACACTGCCTAGAGCTCATTGCTCAAGAGGGAAGGCTCACTGCCTTACAAAATGTTCAGATTAAAACCATTTGAGAGATTTGAACTGAAGTAATAACATCTACATATGCTTGATTATAGTTTTGATTAGGCTTGGAGCAATACTTGATCTTTTATCCTATAGACTAATTCTACACTTCTACTTTTTTATGTTCATACTCGCAATTCAGATTCTATATGCACAAGTGAAACTATGCATTTTCACTCTTCTGATCTGCTCTTATTCACAATTCGCATCCACACACTGCCTACCCACTTCAAAATTATACGGACGATCTCATATATATATCTGCAACTTAGAATTCAATTATAATATGTTAGCTTCAATAGAATAAAATAATATTTACATCTGTCAGCTCAAATCATGAATAATATGCAATGTGTATCCACAACAGTCAGTCACAACTTGGCTAGGACCTAATTAAAGATGCACGAGCACAAAAATACTTAATTAATTACTTCCCATACATCTGCGACATGATACATTCATGAAGTCAGCTCCAATACTGATAAAACAAAGAATTAGCCAATAGGATTTTCAAACTTGCACAAGGATTGATACGAGCCACTGCGCTTCAATAGAGAAAAAGATAATATGCCAAAAGACATTTCCTGAGATGCGCAACACAAAATAATAATAGATAATCTTAATATGGGTCGATGAACATTGAACTATTAGATGCTTTGTTCTTCCTTGACAATCTTCAATTTGTCTACTGGTATGATCAAATGATGATGTGTGTATCTGATCATCGATTAGGGTTGCCATCAATGATAACACCAAAATGTCTCTTACCAACACCCAGCTCATAGACTACAACCAACAAGGACCGCCAATTTTAGACGCATTCGAAAATGATGAGGCGCTCTCAAAATTCATGGGACTATGGGATAATATACCTTGTGGAGATCACAAAGTATTATTCGACATTGAACTGGACACACATGCTTATTATGGGGAGACAATTGAATCCCTCAGTCGCAAAAGTGAAAATTTGAGAATAATCTCTAGGTCTTTAAGTGAAAACCACACTGTGGCACTTTCAAACCCAAAAATAGTAAAAACAAAGGACGCATCCAATGGTGAAAACCTCTCTGAGGCAATGGAGGATGGTGGATTCAATCTTCCTCTCAGTGCTATTCATCAAGATAAGTCAGTAGTCTTAGCAAAAAAATGCAATCCGATCAACTTGGGGATAGAAGAAACACCACATATAATATTTTATGCAGAGTCTCTTCTAACCAAAGAACAAGAGATCCTAGTTGCCTTCCTAAGGGAAAGAAAGGTGAAATTTGTATGGACCTACGTCGACATGCTTGGGCTTGATCCAAAATTTGTGGTTCATCATCTAGTTGAATATCTAGAGTCAAAGCCAGTAAAACAAAAGCTGAGGAAAATGCACCCATAGATCACACTATTGGTCAAAAGGGAATTACAGGAACTCCTAGATGCTGGTTTCATATGATCGATTGACTATCCAAAGCAATTTTCAAATCTCATACCTATTTCAAATCCCACTAAGGGCATCCGCATCTGCACTGACTTCAAGGATTTAAACAAAGCATGTCTAAAGGATGGCTTCCCTCTCCCAAACATAGATATTATTGTGGATATGACGATAGGACATGAAATGCTACCACTAATGGACAAATTCTTAGGATATAATCAAATCGTGATAGCTAAAGATGACCAACACAAAATGGTTTTCACTTGTCCATGGGGGACATATTGTTATAACATGATGTCGTTTGGGCTAAAGAATGCAAGAGCTACCTATCAAAGAGCCATGAAATTGATCTTCCATGATATGATTCACAAAACTATGGAAGATTATGTGAACGACATAGTGGCCAAGTCAAGAAAAAGATGAGATCATATATCAACACTAAGCTCCATCTTTGACAGGTTAGAAGAATACAAGGTCAGGCTCAATCCAAAGAAGTGTGTCTTTGGGGTGCAATCAGGAAAGCTCCTAGGGTACATTGTGTCAATGAGAGGGATTGAGATAGATCCTACTAAGGTTAAGTAAATCCTTGAAATGGAGGTACCAAGGACATTGAAGTAGCTAAGGGGCTTACAAGGAAGACTCCAGTCCATCTGTCGATTCATAGTGCAAATAGCAGATAAGGTTATCCCATATTATCATCTACTCCACAAGGGCGTAACATACAAATGGGATGAGAAATGTGAACAAGAATTTAAAAAATTAAAGAAGTAATTACTCACACCACTAGTTATTATGCCACCAATTCCAGGCAAACCCTTGATCCTATATATATATAGATATCAGCAACAGTCATGGCCCTTGGCGCTCTCTTAGCACAACATGATGAAAATGGGAAGGAGAGAGCTATTTACTACATTAGTAGAACCATGGTAGGACACGAGCTGAATTACACATCCATTGAGAAGGCCTACTTAGAATTCATGTTCACAGAGTAGAAATTAAGACACTATATGTTAACACATCAGATAAAACTCATCGCCAAGATAGACCCTCTCAAGTATTTGCTTTCTAAAGCAACACTCACAGGGCGAACAACTAAATGGGTTATGATCCTGATAGAGCACGATATTGAGTATGTGGAATGAAAGGCTATTAAAGGACAATCAATTGCAAATTAGTTGGTCGAAGCACCCATATATTCAAAGAACCCACTTGTATTAGAATTCCCTAATGATTCCATCTTTAATGTAAGCATGACAGATCACTAGAAAATGTACTTTGATGGATCCTACACATAGCATGGGTTAGGAGCTAGAGTCTTCTTCATTACACCACAAGGAGATTGCATACCCAAGTCATATAAGCTATCTTTCGCCTGCACAAACAATATTGCATAATATGAGGCTCTTGTCATAGGGCTGAGAATTGTGGCACAATTCCAGATCATGGCACTCAAAGTCTATGAGGATTCACAGCTTATCATCAACCAAGTCAAAAATGAATGTCAAATGAAAGATGATAAGTTGACTCCATACAAAAAACTGGTGGAAAGCCTCAAAGAGTCCTTCATTGATATCACCTTCGAGCAAATACCAAGAGAAAATAACAGGGCAACAAATGTTATGGAAACAATTGGATCACTATTAGATGTCCCATTCAATGTCCCAAAACAAGAATTCCTTGTAGAGTAGCTTCTCATACCAGTTTTTGAGGTACCAGAGTCTGAATTTATGTGTGAAATTGTTGGTCCTAGTAAGCCATGGTATCATGACATATACACTTACCCTAGAATATGAGTCCTCCCTATCAACATCACCCCAAATCTAAAGAAAACCTTTGTCAAAAATTCAACTTGTTTTGTTATCCTAGGCAACACCCTATACTGTAGGAGTATTGAGGGAACCCTATTACGATGCTTAAATGCTGACGAAGCTTTGACAGCTTTAATGAAGGCACATAATGGCATCTACGGTTCGCATTCAAGTGGTATGACCTTGGCCAAGAAGCTATTGAGAACGGGGTACTATTGGCCAACAATGGAAAGAGAAACCTATGAATATGTCAAGAAGTGTCTGCAATGTCAACAACATGGGGACCTCATTCATGCACCAGCTCAAGAGCTCCACCTAATTGTTACACCTTGGCCCTTCTCACAGTGGGGGCTCTATCTCATTGGAAAAATCACCCCCACCTCATCTAATGGACATAAGTTCATTATCACCACCACAGAGTACTTCAAAAAGTGGGTAAAGGTCATACCAATGACCTATATTATAGGAAAGAAAATTTCCAAGTTCATCGCGAATTACCTCATTTCTCGCTATGGTGTCCCTCAAGCCATTATCTCAGATAATGGGACACCTTTCAAAAACCAAGATGTCCGAGACCTATGCCAAAAGTTTAATATCCAACATCATTTTTCCACTCCATATTACCCCCAGGGTAATGACCAAGTTGAGGCTACAAATAAGACCATCCTCAAAATCCTCAAAAAGACAATCAATGAAGTTGGTCGTGACTGTCATCTACAGTTGAACCCTACCCTATGGGCCTACAGAACAAGCATCCACACACCCATAGGTGCAACCCCTTTTTCCCTAGTCTACAGATCAAAATCCATCCTCCCCATTGAGATCAAGCTCCCATCCATAAGAATATCATTGCAAAACCTCATTACAGATGAAGAATATTGGGTGTCATGATTAAACAAATTGAAACTACTGGATGAGTGGCATATGGATGTCTTAAAACCATTTGCAAGTCTACCAAAACTGTCTCAAGCGAAGCTACAACAAGAAGATCAGGAGTCATAACTTCCAAGTCGGTGAGATGGTATTGAAGGAGAATCAGAAGAACGTGCCAAATCTAGATAGCAAGGGAAATTTTGAACCTAATTGGTTAGGACCATTCATCATCACAACAAGCTACAAGTCAGGGGCGTATCAACTATCAACACTCGAAGGGGACCCTCTGCAGGAGCCCATGAATAGCTCCCATCTCAAAAAGTTTTATGCCTAATCTTTTAAGGGTAAAACCAAAAATATAAAAAAATCAAAAAATATAAAAATTGAAGAAAATCAAAAAAAGGATTAAAAATAGTAAAGATAAAAATTATCCTCTAGTGAAAACCACTTTGGTGGTGCTTTGGACAAGTACCTTGGTGAAAACTTGGCAAATAGACGCCTTTTGTAAATAAAGCACTCTCTATCCACTGGGATCTTTGTGGCTTACTTTGCATCACCTATCCATTTCCTTCCATCATTCATCCATTTCACTCCCATATCCCTGTCCATCACTCATCTACATCTGCATCATAGCTTGATCTTGTGTTTGTATCATGTTCCACCCTAGTACTACTTGGCACATTCCTAAGGTCAGTTTGTCTTGCCTATATTGAAGTAGTCTATCACACCACGTTGGGGGCATGTTCCTTTTCCTGCATTCAGATTGGATTCGTGTATATTCTTGCAGTCTTCCTTAAAATCAAAAAGTCCAAAAACATTCATAAAATCCTTGAAAAAATCCAAAAACATCATAAAACCAAAAAACCCAAAACATGTCAAAAATCCAAAAAAGACAAAAAATAGAGTCATCTTGTTGAAATATGTCATCTTTGAGCTTGAACATAGGAAAATTTGATCTTTGATCAGCCCCCGAGACACCCTAAGTCAATCCTTTAGGATTATGTCATAATAATCTAGTAATTCATCATCTGTTATATCTTCATCTTGTAAATTGGTTAGGTCATCGGTCAAACTACATGGTCTCTACATGTATAACGTAGACAAGGCTAATATTTGATCAACCCTCGAGACCCCTAGGATAGGTCTTTAGGTTAGATTCTTGGTCAAAATCTCAAAAAACCCAAAAACATCAGAAAATTTGAAAATCAATACATTTGTAAAACATCTTTTGAAAATACCAAAAAAAATAACCTCAAAACATTCAAAAAACACCAAAAACATCCAAATATTTGAAAAAAAATCCATCCATTCCATCTCACTTTCACCCAAAATAAACATTCACTCATAATAAATCATCGTCAACCTTAACCTTGGGTAAAACAGTCGGAAGCAAGTCTAGCAGGTTCAAAAGTAGACATTGAATCGTCAAAGTCTCAAGTCTAGGTCAGTAAGTAATCAAGTTAGTCAACATGGAGTATCAATAGCCCATCATCTGGTCAATCCCAAAATTATCTGATAACATCATGTTCTAGGATGCATCCTTCCTACAATGGACTTCAACATCAGGCATCACCGTAGTTTAGTCTTGGCTAGCGGTATGAAGAAGATTAGCTTGTTTGTTTAGTTTATCTTTGGATTTTGACTTATCTTATTTTTGTGTGCATTTCGATGACCTCTCAATGATGTCCAAACAAAAGGATTTACAGAGAAAGAAATAGGGCAATAATCATTATCTTTTTATCTGTTGTGCTTGTTGGATATTCTTGTAATATAACTTGGTCTTGCGTACTTTGTTTAGGTGTAGGGAGGATGTTTTAGGTGTCTTGTTGACCACATAGGAAGGCTTGCCTTTCTATTTTTTGGTCTGAGATGTATGAAATATCTGAACTGCATTTTAGATAAGGTATTGTATGCCAAGTGTGAACAATAATACTCCTATCTTATTGTCAAGTCAAAGTCCATCACACTAGGTACAATTCCATCCTGGTTTTTTATACCTTGATGCATCATACCTATGTGTATTATCAAACATAAGGTAAATGGCCCCTTTTAAAATCCCAATTCCTAATAAGCAAATCATCATCATCATCATTAATAATGTAGGCTTGTTGGATCCTCTGTTCATTATCCTATTTCTTCTATCTTCTTTCTGTACTAACATGGTACCATGATAGTTAATCAAAAACATCACTAATACATCCACCTTGCATCCACAAACTATCAGCATAATGCATATCATATAGGAAACATTAATCATCTCACATGCACTACATTTCATCATTAATAGAGATTGGTTATTCTAAGCATCTCATACACCATAAATCTCCATTCATTTTATAACATAAAAGTATCATCACATAGGCATTATTACACCATATCATTGCATAAACACATATACACCATCATATCATTTGCATCATCGTATCATTCATTTGCATCATTGCATGACACCTCATGATCATTACACATCATAAATCATTACGTACCAATAGGCATTCATATCATAGGCATATCAAATCATAATAATATCGTTACATATAATAATCATTTTAACATTTCATAAATCATGTCGTTATCATATCATTATAGATCATTGCATGTCATAGTACATTATTTCATATCATAACATTGCATCCACGAATCATTGCAAAACATGAATCATCACATAGGCATATCACATCATTCGCATAGTATAAAACATAATAATCTTGTATCACCATCATTTCATGATCATTTTCATGCCATAATCACATTACATTTCATATCTCATCATCTTACATTATCATCTTAAATTACAATTGCATTTATATATACCATTACATTCATAGATCATAAATCAATGCATAATCATAATCATTACATAACATAACCATTGCATGCCATAAAACCATAAATATCATAGGTCATCTCATATCATGACATCATCATATCATAACATCATCATTACATTGCATTTACATATCATGATTACTTCGGTATCCATTGCATAAACATCATGACATCCATATATTACCATCATAAATGCATAAGGAAAAATACAAAGACATTGCATATCATATAGGTTTGTTAAGCATCGCATAAACCATACATCTACATCATCATATCATCCATATATGCATCATCACATCATACATGAAAAGGATATAAAAACATTTGCATCCACATATCATACATCGTCATCATAAAATGCATAGAAAATATACAAAAATAAAGGCATTCATAACCATGTGCATCCATAGACATCTACATATCATGAATCATACATAAAGAACTATCTATCCATAATGCATAAATAAAATAGGACACATCTCATAAATTGATCGATCACATATATATCATCAAAAATATAACTGTCATGGTACAAAGATCAAGATCAAATGTATGTATCAATCAAGTATACAAATGCCCATGGGGCTATCAAAAATGTAGCATGTGGGTCAAAAAGAATATTTCCAATCAAAATAATAGTCATGGTGGCTAGCCCTGTTGACTGCTCTCCTCGCCCACCTATCTCTCGGCTTGATCCTCTGCCTGTCTCATGCCAGTCTATTAAGAATACTTTGGCACCCGAGACCCTATTGGTACGGCTTGTCAATAGTGTAACCTATAGTACTCAACCTCTTTGATAGCCTCGTGATACATCCGCACCGAGATTATCCTTCCCTAGGAAGTGGTGGCCATGCTCTCTAACTGTCATCTCTGCCCCACCTCCTGATCTCGCTCTGATCTGGCTTGATCTCTCTCTATAGTGAGGGCCTGGACCTACTGTCTGGCTTGGTCCCTCTTGGCTGTAAGTACCTGCACATGTGCCTGTAGCTTCTGGATTAGTGGATCTCTCTAATCTGGCTGAGGTAATGGTGGTGGCGGGGGCTACTACCAGTGGTCTCTCGGGGCATCTCTTTGTTTCATGTCCCCATCTTTGGGCTTCCTATCCCCATCCCTTTATTGATCCCCAGGCACATGATCTCACTGTCCCCTCTGATCTAGAGGTGGTCCACCTAGTCCTCTACCTCCATCTCCATCCATGTCTCCCTTGCCTCCCTGCCTCTACCCTCGCCTTGTCGATTTGCCTTGGGGCCTTTATCGTGGGGGTGTTTCCCCTGGAGTTGTCAACTTGATTGACGGCTTGAACCATGCAATATATGCCTATGTGACCCTTGCATTTGCCTGCCCTTGATCATATGGCCATGGCCTATCCACCATCTATCTAAATGAGGTAACTACCTCCTTGGCCGCAATCGACCTACCCCATGTATTCTCCCTCGTAGTACATGCAAATATGGGCACGTACTAGTCATCGGGATGGTCTTGTCTCTCCCCAAACTACCTAGCCACTTGATCTGGTAGGTATCACTCTATCATAGTGTGCTCTTTTCCCTACATGAGCCTGTCCTATCTAGTAAAAAAGAGTTGTACTTTTTTGTACTATGCAAGCATACCAAGCCAAGGCCTCCATGTGAAAATTGCCATCTCATCAATCACCCTCCTCAAGTGAGGGATACCGATTGCTCCTATATGAGTAAAATTCAAAGCCCCTTTGTATCGCTAGACTATAGGATCATCTAGCTCCATGGAAATCGGTGTGACCCATGGGTGGAGCACTACAATGTGCTCCCAAGACTAGATATGCAAAAGTGTAACCCCGACTCTGATGGCTTTGCTGTCCAAGTAAGCAAACTCATGTAAATCATGATAAAGAGAAGCCAACATCACTAGCCCCCATGAAAAACACTCTCACCGATGGAGCATCTTCTCCCAAGAAAGACCCCATCCCAAACTAAAATATCGGTGGCGTCGATCTGGCACCACAAGGCCTGAAATGATCGCGACAACAATCAATCTAAAGGTGGGCACCGTGCCCCTATATCGCTCAAGCTCGATCTATCCCTTGGAAAAAATGATATCATTGAGGCCCATAACCTCAAAGCAAAAATATCTCCCAACATCCACATCACAAATAACTCGCTCTTCATGGATCAGTAATCGAAGAATGTGCCAGACATCCTCCAAAGTCACCGTCACCTCGATTGTGGGCAAGTGAAACGAGGATGTCTCACTGTGCCATCACTCTACCAAAGCTGTCATCATGCCCAAATGTGTCCAAACAGGAGGTGCATAGGTGACATACCATAAACCTATCGCCCCAAGGTGCTCCTAGAGCAACTCATGTAAACCAACCAACCTGCTAAGAACCAGGGACATGTGCTCTCATGAAGGAAGCATCTCTGTGTCCTCCTACACTAGTAAAGTCACAGCGTCAAGTTTCATAAAAAAATTGAGATCCTATTTGGATTTTTCGCAACTAAAACAACAAATGAATCACTGTTTGCAAATATGTCATTGTTTGGAAATTCAAAATTATACCGTTGGGACCCTCTAAAGTCCAAACTGCGCGACCACGTTGTAGTTTGACCGTAGAGCATTTTGACCCCTAAACCTAAATTCCAAATTGCACCACCACGACGTAGTTTGCAAATGCGATGCACTTTGTGGCCTAAACCCTAATTCCTAAACTGGACCATTGCAGTGCAAGACCCAATAGCGATGCACTTTAAGGTTACGCTGTGCCAATTAAGCACTTTCAACGGTGCCAAACAACGCCGCTTGACTTGGTTTGACTTTTAACTCTAATAAATGTGAACAAAAAATGAAATAATGAGTCAGGTAAGGGTCACATACCGGTGGTCCTATGCATGTTAGCCACTGGTACACTCACATTCACTTCAAAATGTGACATGGAAGCACTCGTTGCATCATCTTGAATAGTGCTCAGAGCTCAAAAGTGCTAAATCTCTTAAGGGCTAAATGTGCAAATGAATTGGAAGTGGCCCCTCAAGGCCTATCTAAGCTTGAAAGTTAGGGTTTATTGATCCCGTTTAGCCGTCCAACTAGGGTTTTGGACCCTCGATCCTGCTTTCACCCAACCGAGGGTCGTTTTGCATTTTTTTTTCACATTTTGGCATGTTTTTGGCATCTTGGACCTTTTTGAACCCATTAGGCAGCTTGTCCTCTTTTTTCGTGAGATCACCCAAAAATCCATTTTTTTGTCCAATCTCTTGAGGGGGCAGTATACCAGCGTAATTCTTCTCATGTATCTGAAAAAATTGAATTTTTTTGAATTTTGATCTTGGTAGATTATTCTTCTAACCAACGCAATGGGTACATTGCTTCAAAGAGGGGAAAAATGTAGACACGAAAAATATACAGATTGACCCTATACACTTGACCTTGATCTTACTAACACCACTTTGTCCTAAGTCATCTCCTTTGCTAGTCATTCAATTAAATAATCCTTTATTTAATTGAATTCATCACATTTCATCTCTTAGTTAAATAAATCAAATTTATTTGATTAAGTCATCGTCTTCTATTAATTAAATAAATCAATTTGTTTATTTAATCCTATAGTCCCTCTTTTAATTAAATAATTCATTTTATTTAATTCATCTCGTTTAAATTAAACAAATTTATCTTTATTTGATTTAAAATTAACACCATTCTCTTTAATTAAATAAATTAAACTTTATTTAATTAAGTCTAAACTCATATTCCTCTCAACTTTGATTTGAATTAATCCAGAAATCTAAATCAAATTGTCACATTAGCAAATCTCCTTTTAAATTAATCAAAACTTGATTAATCTTAATCCTAATCCCTCAAATCCTCTAGATTTTTCAACTTGCACAAATAAATCATTTTATTGATTTATTATAAATCCTATTTTCTCTCAACATGACATCAAAGAGGGAATATTCTTCAAATTCAAATTTCCTCCAAAAAGATGAGTACATCCAACAAGGCATTAAAGGCCTCTTACATGTCCTTTTCCTTGAACCAAGTGGCATTAACTCCATTTATTTCTCCCTCCAACTTTTTATTTCATCAAATTCAAATATCCACCTAACTACATTTATTTGCACATTCATCAAAATGTGTTCATTCCTCATCCACTAGAATGTTGACAAGTGGCACCTTGCCATTGGCTCATGTTTAGTCCCACATTCATCCATTTTGCCTCTTTCTCCATCATTCTCTTCTATAAATAGAAGGTTGTTATTTAAATTTTGGATCCACAAGTTTTGAGCAATCTCCACCCATCTTTATCATTTTTCATTCATTTTTCATGTTGACATAGCTAGGTTATGGAGAAATTTCACCAAGGAGCATCAAATATTCATTATTGATCATCAAGTTTGCAAGGAATTGGGAAAGGGCCATTTTCCACATCAAAATGACACCAATTCCCCCATGGGATTGAGAGTTTGAGTATTTAAATAGGATTTAATATCTTTTTCATTGTGTTCATATTATTTCTTTTTTTCATGTTTAAAATGAATTTCATGGGGAATGATGTTTCTAACTTGCATATTGGACTAATTATATGTTTGTTCTTTGTGTTTTTGTAGGTCTAGGATCACCATTCACAGATAGCCTTAGTGAATATCTTGTATATGGTATAACATAAGAAAATTGGTCTAAATTTTATAAAAAAAAAATGGCTCTTTAACTTTTGGGATAATTGCAATGTGAGTTGTGTTAAATTTCTTGAGCATAGTGCCTGATTTCATAGATTCCACTAGAGCTAGAAGAATATCAAAACCAACAAAATCCCAACATTTCTGAAAAATAAAGCAGTAAACCCATATGGCCTTAGTGGAGCCTTATCAAGTGCTAATGAAAAGACAACCTTCTTCATCTCATCAAAGGTAAAAGGCTGCAATAATTGATCATTTTCCTCTTTCTGAATTAGCTTAGGAATATTCTCAAGTAGTTCATCTCCATTCTTAATTGCAATATCTAACTTGTTCTTAGGTGCTGATAGTAACTGTGAGAAAATCCTCACACCTTCTTCCTGTATTTCTTTCTCCTTTGATAGCACTTCTCCTGTCAATGAAGACTGAATGGGAAAAAATAGTGTTTAAAGATTTATTTATCTAAGTTGAAGCATGGAAAAACTTTTTATTTTTATCTCCTCTTAACCACAACTCTCTAGGTTTTTCCCTCCAATAGATTTCCTCTTTTGCTATCAATTCAGCCCATTCTGCTTGTAGGATCTTTTGTTGATCATAAGTCTTTGCATCTAGCCCATTTTGAATTATAAGATCATCAATCTCAGAGAGTTGCTTGTACACCCTTTCCTTCTCTTGAAATATGTTCTTAAAAACATGCTTGTTCCAATGCATAAGCTGTGTTTTGATATGACTTAACTTTTTGCTTAATTGAAACATATGTGAGCCTCTTATAAAAGGTGCATTTGTCCACCATTGATGCAATAATTCTAAAAAATGAGGGTGCCTGAACCACATCTTTTGGAACTTAAAAGTTGATTTACCTTTAGCCTTTAGATTGTCTTCTTCTATGCTAAGATGAATGGCAAAGTGATCCGATCTTGTAAAGGGTAGGATTTGTGAAGATAAAGCCTGCTTATGAATAAACCAATTTGGTGAAACTAAGAATATGTCCAACCTTTCTACAATTTGCAAGAACCCTTTTCTTTGATTTGTCCATGTAAAACTTCCATTCTGTGGCATGATATCCATTAGAACATTATCTTTAATAAATGACACAAAATCTTCCATTACCCTTGGAGGTGGCAAAATACCCCATTTTTTCTCCTGTAAACTAGTGAAAGCATTAAAGTCCCTTGCTATTATGACTTTATTATCTTTTAATCCATCCAACATGTTTGTAAAGGCCTCCTAAAGCTATTTTTTCACATGTAGCAGTTGGTGCATATACATTTAATAACCAAAATTGCAAATCAAAGTGTTATATTTTCAATAGTTTCCATTTCTTATCACTTTTAATGGGCTTTACTACTACTAATTTTTTATTCCATAGTGTTATCAATCCCCATAAAGCTCCTTGTGCAAGAGAGAGTGCAGATTTCCAAAGTTTCCATTTTTGGATTGACTGCTTAAAAGTTGATTCTGAAGTCTTAGTTTCTTGCAACATTAAAACATCTACTCCACAAGCATCTATTTGCTGCTTGATTTGATCTCTTTTGTTAGGAGCATTGACACCCCTAACATTCCATGATATTATCCTCATTGAGGTTAGGGAGAGCAACATGCTCTCCTTGGATGTTTGTTTGCAGACAACAACAATTTATTATCTAAAGTGGTTTGTACTTCAACATCTATTTCTTCCTTTATTTTAGTAACATGTGATTTCCTTCCATGCTTTCCTGGAGTTTTCACCACCCTAGTTTTAGTGCTTGGTTTATGGTAAAAAAAAGGGTATGTGTGTAATCAAAGCCATCCAAAGACCTATTTTCTTCTACCTTGTCTATTTTAATGTTATCTACATTCTGATAGCTATCACCATCACCCATCTGCCACATCCGCTCATTATCTAAATCCATATTGGTGAGTGACCTTTGTATATCCTCAAAGGATTCTTCCAAAGTCTGAGAACTAGCATTTCCCATTTATGGAACACCTCCCCTTGCTGACTTAGGAGAAAAATTACCCTCCTCATTGAGTACTTCTTCTACAATTTCCTCAATCAACTCACAAACAACCAAACTGAGTATCTTACTAACAAAATCTTCCAACTCTTCAAAGTTGTCCATTTGGTCCTTTCCTTGGAAAACAACATACTCTTGGTTCCCAACCTTTGATTTATGATGAACCTCTTGTGAATTAGTTTGAGGCAAATCTTCAAACATCGGGCATTTTAGTATAGTGTCCACTTGTAAAGTTGAGGTCGGAAGTAATGGGGGAGTATATAGATTCAAATTGTTGACAAAAACAATTACCCAAGGAGAAACCTAGTTTTTGCTTCATTGCCTCATTTATTGTAAGCGAAAATAAAGGTGCATGTTGCTTACTCACTAAAATAGATTGAGTATCTTCTAGAGAGAAGAAGTTTCCCTGTACAGCTAAATCAGAAAGCATCTTATTACTTCCTCCCTTTGAAGAGAAAGATATCTAATTATATTTACTCATATCAAATATTTCTCTTTGTTGAGACACTTAAAGGAGTAACTCATTCATTTTTACCATATCCTTTTTGCCTCTAGGAACTGGAAGAAGCTGTTCACTTTCCCCATTCACCAACCTTTCTACCATTGAAGGTTCCAAAATAGCATCCTCCACCAAGTTATAATCAGGCCTACAATGACCAAGATCATGGCATTTAAAACACATATTCTCTAGTGTTTCAACTGTAATCTGTTGTACCCACTCCCCATATTTTGATTTTAAGTGAATCTGGGTTGGAATCTACTTTGTCACATCTAATAATACACAAAATCTAATTGACTTCGAAGGATTTTAAAATAAGGATTTATCATGCCTTAGGAAAATCCCTATCTTAATCGCCATGGCTTCTATGAGTAGAAACTCTCTGTATTCTAGAGTCAGGTCCTTTAGTTGAACTCGGGAAGGGATAAATTTAACCTCCAACTGTTTTGGTTTAAAATTTGGTGTCCACGGTTGTAAGAATAACCCAAACCATTGATAAACCCATGATTTGACTCTATATATAGCATCTCTATGAACTTTTTCTTGAAAAATCACTATGAAAATTCCTCTCTCTTTATCAAGATAAAAAACTTTACTAACCCCTTCCCATTCATTGAAAAACAAATCTTGTAACTTGTCTAAATCAAGAGAAAGATGCTAGAACCTACATACCAAGGCTCTATTATGCAGATCCTGAATTTGTGGATCTAACATCTCTTTAGAGAAGGTGATCAACACACTTTTTCTTGATTGATGTACTTTTTTCTTATCTCCATCCATATCCTTTTACCCTAGATCAAGTTGAATCTCTTTGCGCTTCCATTGCAGGGACGCTTTCTTCTTTTGAACTTTCTTTGCTTTCCTTTTAGCTTTCTTTCGGTTCTTTGAATTTGTCTTGGACTTCTGTGTAAACCTTTGTTGTCCAACAAGGAATTTTCCTATCCTTTGTGGAATAGAGCTCTCTTCCTATAATGATTTGTTGGTGTCATATCTCCCCTTTTTCCCCTGAAATCCTTGCACCTTCTCCATCTTTTTAGATGCTTGCTCTGCATGTCCCAATGCATCACAGGTTTCCCCATTTTGTCCATTCGCTCCTTGAGGAATAGGCTTTTGTGTTAGACGAATCTGTTGAATGCTATGTTTTGGATTTTCTTTTGCTTTCATATTAGAAACCCTTGTATTAAAATCTCCTCTATGTGGATTTTTCTCATTTGAATTGAAGGGACCTCTCTTATTAGTATCATTGCATGCCTTGTTTTTCTGATGAGTAGATGCCACATTGTCAGGATGCCTCTGATATTGATTCCATGCAACATTATATGACCTAAGATCCGCCTCTGCTTCCTTATAACGCTTGTTTAGAAATTATGAATCTTCTTTACAGGTGTGCAAGAAAACTCCTCTTCGCTCAGTCTGTTGCACATTATAGGGTGTCTTCTTCACAAATATCTAGATTCAAATGCTTATCCCAAAGAAAATGCCTCCTAGGATGAAATGACACCCAATTGGGTTTTGTAAATCTATTTTTGACAGGGTCTGAATGTTGCCTACATTTTTATAATGAATATCATTATGTATAGGGCCATTTAGCCTAGATGACTGCCTGCCATAGCCAGAAGGCCCATAGTAGCGCTTATTTGTGTCAGGATAGTTACTGTTGGATGGACATTTTTTTCCCGTTGGAGAGCCATTTCCTTGAAAGCTTATTTTTGGAAGAAATTGTTTCTTATCCTTGAAAGCATCGTCTATCTATCTTTCTTTCGCATTTCTATTTTTTTCATATTTTTATATTTTTTCTCAGTTTCTTTCTCTTTATTCTCTCTTGCTTGCTCACTCACTCTCTATATGTTTTATTCTCTCCACCTATCTTTTATCTTTCTCTTTTTTCATTTATTTGTTTTATTCCCTCATAAAGGTGGCCTTGATCCACAAAATGCTAAACCAAATCACCATTTCCATATCAGCTGGGGATTTTATTGAAAGGTTGGAGATTGATGAAAATAAATTATTTTATATGTGGATGTCAATTGTGTAAGGAAGCCAACTATCAAGTGACTTAACGCTCGGTCCCTAAGGAAAAGAACATCAAATCTAAGAGTTTTGTTCGAATTGAGGAAACCAAAGAATAATCCAAAACAAGAATAAATTTTGTCTTTCTTTTTTTCCTTGCCTCACTTTCATACTTTGTTTATCCATTATTTTTCTCTCTTTCTATTTATATATCTCTTTTTTTATCTATATCTCTCATTATCTCTTTCTTCATCTATCTATCTTTATTTTTTCTTTCACTATTTTCTCTTACATATCTTTTTCTCTTTTTTACTTATATTTTCTTTTTGGGTTTGCTTCTAAATTTTATTTCTTTTTATTAAAATTATCTTTCATTCTTTTCATCTCTCCTCTCTTATACTTATTTTTTATCTAGACTTTTTATCTCTTTTTTGAGCTCTCTTTTTCTCTTCCTCATGTTTTTCTATCTCTCATTTTTTAATTTTTTTCTATCTTCTTTTTTTAAATTTCAAACTAGGCATTTATTTATCTTTTTAGTTTAATATTGTTATTTGCTTCTTTATATTTTTAATTTATTTTCATAAATTTAATTTTTTACCCTTTTTTTTTTTATATATGTCTATCATCAATTGATTTTTAATTATTTTCACTATTTGTTTCTTTCATTACCTCTTTCTCTCTATCCCCCTCTTCCTTAATGTTATTTCTTTGTTTTACCCTTTATCTAACCAATTATTGCTTTACTTCTTTCTTTGTAATTTTTATTTGTTTTAGTTCTATGTTTTATCAATCATTCTACTTTTTTCTCTATTTCTCTATCTTTCCATCTCTTTCTCCATATAGCTATCTTCCTTTTTCTTTATCTAACTTTGGTTCTCTTGTATCTATTTTCCTCTTTTTATCTCTTTCATTTTTCTCTCTTTTCTTTTCTTTCTTTCCTCTTTCTTCTTTGGTTATTCTTTAAAATTTTCATCTCTTTTCCTGCTTCTTTTTTCTTTACTTCTTTTTCTTGCTCTCTTTCTTTCTGTCTCTTTTTTTTGTTTTGTTTTTAATGTTCTTTCTTCTTTTATTTTTCATCCTCTATTTTTCTTTATGTTTTAGATGCTTTCCTTTTATTCCTTTTATTCTTTTTATTTTTGTATGTATTTATATCTTTCTCTATATTTTCGTTTATTTTTCTATTTTAATATCCCCTCTCCCTTTTTCTCTCTTACTATTTTCATTCATTCATTTTTATATTCCTTTTTTATATTTCTTTTTGTTGTCATTCTATCTATCTCATTTTTATAACTTTCATTTGTCCTCCTTTTTATCTATTTGTATGTCCTTTCCCTTTCCTTGTTTTTATTTTTATCTCTTCTTTATTTTGTTCTTTCTCTCTCTCTCACTTATTTTTCTTCTATATTATTTATTGTGTTTTTTTCTTTTCTTCTCTCTTATTCTTTAAATGTATTTATTTTCAATCCCTCACCATGACTATTTTTGTTTCTATATATAATTTTCCCTTATTTTTCATTATCATTTTTTATTCCTTTCTTATTGGACCATGGATCATAGACACTAGACTTTGGATGTTGGAGTTTGTATCCTTGATCTTTGACATTTGATACAAGATCCCTAGAGACATCAATTATGAGAATAGATCTTAGTCTATAGAATTTAGACAATAAAATGTAGAATATATGCATGTTACACCATAAATCCTAGAACTTGGACCTTATGCTTTGGGAACACAAACCTAGAACCTTAACCCTCAAGATCTTAGAACTTAGATCCTAGACCCAAAAACATAAACTTTGGACCTATAGACATTGAAATGGTGGGATATTGTCCCTGACCAATAAAATTTTATCTTAAAATGCTTTGCTACCCAACCTTAGAATTTTGAGTTTTCTCTTCTATGTTTTTCCTTGTTTCTCTCTTCCTCTCAGTTTCATTATTTTTATTTTTCATTCTATCTCTCTTTCTCATTTTTCTACCATCTTGTTTTATTTCTAATTTTATTTTCTTCCATTATCATTTGAGAATGCTTCATTTAAATCACTCTCGATTGCTATCTATAATATTCTCTTATATTTTCCCTTGATTTTGTTTTTCTTTATTTCTTTTCTTTCTCTCCTTTTGGACAATAGATCATGGTCCATAGACTATTAGTGTTGGGTCTTGGATCCTTTCTCCTTGATACTAGAACCATAAACCTGTTGACATTAGACACTACATCTTGGGTCTTAGAATTTAGATTATAAAATGTAGAACTTGGACATTATGCTCTTGGCACATGACTTGAAAATTTGGAGCCCAAAATCCTCATAGTTTAGATTTTATACTTTAGAACCTGAGATTTATGCACATAGATCTTAGGCTTGTGGATGATTGACCTTGATCAAGAAATGTTTACCCTTTATCCTCAACTCTTAGATTGGGAACCCTAGAGTTGTGGAATATGGACCCTCGACCAAGAAATATTTACCCTATATTATGAACCATTGAACCCATGCCTTGAGATGTATGATTTTATATTGTAGAACCTACACCTAAACTTGTGGATTGTGGATGCTAGGCTAAAATTAACACTATAACATCAATCCTAGATCCTATACCTTGAATATTTGATAATTGAAACTAGACTATGTACATTGGATCGTTGGGACCTAGTCGTTGAATCATAGACCCCAAACTTTGTATCTTCAACCCTTGATCCTTGACTTTGGACCCCAAGACCCCTAAATCACTTAACCTTAACAAGGACCTAGGTGTTACTTGGAACCAAACTTTAAGCTCTAAACATGTGATTTTAAAATTTTGAGACTACAGTTAGGAACTTGGATCTTCCATTATTAGACATTAACTTTGGACCCTTTGATGGTGTCATGGCCATTCATGGCCAATCCAATTAGGTATCATAAATAGAACCCTCAATTGAATCTTTTATCATAGTTATTCTTTTCCTTCCAAACATTTGCATGACCCTTCACAAGGGTAGGTATGTACTTTAAAATTAAGTTTAAAAGAACACATATCCATCAAATTAACCATTAGTTTTATTGGTCTTCAATCAATTATCACATGATTACTTGCATGCCACCATCCAAGACCTAATTGATTCATAAAATTCCTAGCGTTGGAAAACCTAGGCTCTGTTACCAAATGTTATGCCCATCATGAACACAACACATTTTTTTAAAGAATTAATTAAGTTTATTGATGTTAAGTCTCACATTATGACAATGTGAGTAGACATTAGCGAACTTAATTAATCCTTTTAAAAAAAAAAAATTGTGGTATGTTCATGATGGGTGTGACAAATGGACTTTGGACTCATGGACCATGGACCATGGACCCTAAACCAACATATCATATACCATAAACCCTTGGACCCTAAACCCTCCATCTTGGACTCATATACCATAGACTTTGGAGTAAGATTTTTTTCATGTAGCTTGGACTTTGAACATTGGATCATTTTCCTTGAATCTTTGACACACTAGAACAATCTTGGAATTTGGGCCTCAAATCTTAGACCATATAACTTGGACCCTATTGTCTCTCTCTCTCTGCATATATCTCACTTCATTATATTTGTTCCTCATGTTCTCTATATGTCTTTCTTTATTTTTTCTTTATTTCTAGGATTATTTTCTCTCTCTCTCCCTCCTTCCCATCTATTTCTCTTTATTTCTTACAACCTAAATTTATATTTATGTTTTAGTATATATATTTCGCTTTTTACCTTTATTTTTCTTTTTCTTTTTCTTTTTGTATTTGTTTCTCTTTATAATTGTAGTTCTTGTCTTTTTTCTTCCTTTTTATTTATGTATTCAATTCCTTTTTAATTAGGTTTACCATTTATTTCTTATTTATTTACCATTTTCTCCCTTGCCCTCTCTACGTTTTTTTGTTCTTTCATTTCTTCCCCCTTTCTTTCTCCTTTTTAAGCTCTTTCTTTCTATTTCCTATAATTTTTCTTTGGTTTTTCTATCTTTCTTTAATTTTTCTCTATTTTTTGTTTCCTTCATTTCTCACTATTCCTCATTTGTTCCTTATTTTTTTCACTTGTCTCCCTCTCTTATCTCTTTTTAATGTCCTTTATATTTTTATTTTATAATTCCTATCCTTTTTTGCCTTGTTTATTGTCTCTTTCTTTGAGCATATTATTTTATTTTACTTTCTATTCATGTAATAAATTATTTTTCTACCTCTCTTTTTCTTTGCATGACTCTTTTAATATTACCTCTCTTTTTTCTCTATTTCTCTTTTTGTCTCTTAAGCTTTTTCATTCATTTAGTTTTATATATAAAAGTATTCTCTTATTTTATTTCTCTTACTTTTTTGTCTTAAATTTATTTTTGTCTATTTGTCATTTGCTCTCTTGTTTTTTCATTTTCTCATATCATCTCTCTAGTTTTCTTGTTTAAAAAATTATATATCTCTAAGTTTGGCATTGAATCTCTCTACTTTCTATGTCATTTTTCTATATTTTTTTGATCTTTGTCATTTCTCTATTTCCCTATATGTCTCTATCTCTATTTCTATTTCTTATATTTCATCTTTTTTCCTTTTAATTATCTTATCTCATTTTCTTTCTTTTTTCTTTATTTTCTATCTTTCATTTGTTCTCTCTACTATTTCTTTCTCTAATTTTCTCCTTATTTCTATTTTGTCTATTTCTCTCCCTCTTACACATCTGTTGTCTCTATATCTAATGTATTTGGCTCTTTCCTTCCCTTAGTGTTGTTTATTTTTTCTATCACTTTTTTTGTATTTTTTTACTCTTGACGAATTATTCAATTTTATTTTATTTTTTATTTTGTCTTTTTACTTCATTTTCTTTTTCTTTTTTCCCTCATTTCTTCACTTTTATCAAGGTTTTATTTATTTTTCATTGCATTTATATATCTTTTTATTTTTTCCTTCTATTTTTCTACCATTTTATTTCTCACTCTTGTTTATCTTTGTCTCTTTTCTTTCTTGTTTTTCTCATTTTTTTCCTTTCAATTTTTTTAATATTCCTATCTAATTGTCTAGGGATATTTCTTTTTTTTAAGTCCTCTCCATTGATATCTATATTTCTATATTTCTTCTTTCCTGCAATTTTTATCCCTTTGTAGATGGGATGGACCCTAGACTCATTGATTTTCAGCCCTAGATTAGGAAATATTTAGTCTACAATCTAAACACTTAGATCTTGGACCACAAAAACCTATAGCTTATGCCTTAAAAATATAGACCCTAGGCTTATAAATAATTACTATGTTCCCTTTACCTTAAATTCATGGACCCAAGAATGCAGGTATAAGATGCTCAAGTTTTGACCCTAGACACTAGAACATGGACATTGAATCCCAAGAACTTGGGCCTTGAACCTTAGAGCTTAGAGGTTAGGACTTCGATATTGTACCTTGGATCCTCATACCACTCAACCTTAGACCCTATAATTTAGATGCTAAAATATTGAACATAAACTTATATGCTAAATCTTAGAAATTGGATGCTACATCCTACATGTTTTACCCTAATAGTTGGATCCTAGACTTAGATTTATAGATCATGGATCCTTAAAGAAGAAAGTTTTTTTCATTTATAGTGAATTCTCAAACCTTAGATTTAGGATCCCTTGGACACTATACTTAGTTCTATAACATTGTGCACCCTCAACAAACAAATATATACCATATATCGACAATCTTTTAATTGTGGGCATTAGACCCCATCCCTAGAGCCTTAACTATACCCTTGGGACCTGAATCATGAACACTTGATCTTAGGGCATAGAGAATGCTAATTCAATCTCAGACATTATAACTTGCACCCTCAACCCTTGACCCTTGATCCTTGGACTTGGACACCAAGCCTCATAGAATATTATATCTTGAACACTTGGTCTTATTTTATGTCTGCATCCTCGATTGAGAGCTAATTCTAAATTAGAAGGAAACAATGTTTTTAAACACTAATATGAACTTAATAAATATTTCAAATAATATTAATAGTTTTTAAATAATCATAAAAAAATTATTAAATAATAATATTTAAATTTATTTCAAACTCTAGTTGACCCAATTGGGTGGGCGCCAAACTATCCATATAAATGTTATTAGTTTGTTGAATTTGGTATCATTGAAGTTGGATGCATATGCTAGCGAGTCTACGAGGGACGAAAATCTTCGTGGATCACTTGAAGGTGGGACAAACCCCCTCACCTTGAAGTTGTGTGTTTCTTCTTTGAAATATTCTACCATCACCGTCCTAATCATTTGCTATATCCAGAGGTGGAGGTGACATTGGAATAAAAAATAGGGGACTTAGCGATTGCACCATTCATAATTAGAAGAAGCATATAAGGCTTAACGAATCACTAGGGATTCATTGCGGGGAATGTGCCACTGTAAGGGCACATATAACGTCTTCTATCAAGCATCTGAAGATTGTAATTGCTCCATCTAGCGAGGAGGTATTTTTTGAATACATTAAAATTGGTACGGTGGTTGGGTTTCTCTCTAATCAATGACGTGTTTGGATGTGAATGGTTCATTTCACTATAGGGACTCTTGGTTCATGTTCATATGTGTAGCAACATGACTACTATCCTCCTATTGGGAAATTTTCATATTGTCGATACTACTATGCAATTCCATCTACAAGTGAAAATCTATATTTATGTGCACATAGCTATTATCGCCTTCAATGCTTCTTACTATCCTGAGTTCTCTATGGATTGGATGATGACATCAAGTGTGCCCATTTAATTATGCTATCTATTATTTTCTAGGAGCATTAATTTTGTTTGGGTTTTATTCATAAAAAATATGTGGGATCAAACTCCTAAGGGTGAAAGACCTATATAGTAAGGTCTCATTTGTGAAATCTACTTTCATTTCTATGTAATATTTAAATATGAGTGCAAAGAAATATATTTCTATTCTTTATTTGGGTTTGGCATCTTACAGTGTTATTAGAGCCAAGGTTCTTTCCATCTTGAGTAAAATTATGTAATTGAGTCAAATGGATCAATGTGCTATTGAGAGGGAAAGGAAGAAAGAAGAAGTTGTGACATCTAAAATAAGAGGCAAAGGTAAGAATATGTTTGATAGGGGTGATCAATGGGACACTTTCTTGAGGAAAATGGCTCAAATGCAGGAGAAAATAGTCAAAAAGTAGGGGCAAACAATGTAGATGATGAACATGTTGATGCGGACTATGAATAATATGAATAACACCCTCAGATCTGCACCAAATAATGGTCCAAAAGACAATCATTCTAATCAAAATAGACTTGAAATTTAGAGCAGTAGGTTACCTAACCCACACAACCATCATTCTTACCCAAAAAAGGACCCACAAATGAAGAAGAGAAGTTGAATCATGTTGGAGGTGATGCCAATTCAAGCATTGATGCCTATGCTTAGCTTGGTCCATATGTGAGGAGTCAAATCCCATTTATACAGTTTCACAATGCAAGGAGTGGATCAAAAGGGAGACAACTAGTACACTATTCCAATAGAGATCTCCAACATAGAGTGAGCAAGTTGACTCTCCCAAATTTTGATGGTTTAGGTAAGGTTACAACACGAGCTTGAGTATAAAAGCTTGATACATACTTTTCACTCAACCCAATGACTAAAGATGAAGCAATCAAGTTTTCCATTCTACATTTGGAAGGTGTAGCTCATTAATGGTGGCATCATGGCATCATGACACAAGGGTTTAATCTTGTTACTACATATTTTGTTTTCACACAAAATCTCATTGAAAGGTTTGATAGAAGAGATCTAGGGGTGTACTTCAGAGAATTGACATGGATAAGGCAACATGGCACAGTGGATGATTATGTTACAGAATTTCAAAGGCTTATTGTTATGGTTCTAGATGTGATAGATAGGAGACGCATGTTCTTTCTCATTGAAGGGCTATCAAAGTCTTTATATGGTTTGGTGAGGGCTTTAGAACTGATGTCTTTGGAGGAGGCTACTCACAGAGCCTTAAGCCTTGAGGAATCCACCATGAATAATAAACTTATGTTGAAGAATACACCAAAAAGGTAGAAAAAGAAGCCACCACATGAGATCACTCCTCAATCGACGAATCTACCACCAAGGTCTAATGACATAAACGTGACTAAGAATGAGCTCCAAAGGAAAAAAGTTATGCTTCACTTGTAAGGAGCCTTGGGCACTAGGTCATAAGTGTTTGGGAAAATGACACATTCACTATATTGAGGTAGTGTTTGATGATGACATTGAGGAAGGAGAAGGTGATCTTGAGGAAATTGCTAATGAGGATGTGGATGTGGAAACATTAGAGGGAGGACATTTGAGGGGAACTCTTGCAACACTTTTAGGAGCACCTAGATATCACTCTCTTTGTATTAAAGGGGACTTACAAGGATAAAAGGTAATAGTATTAATAAATAATGGAGCCACCCATAATTTCATTGACGAGGGGCTAGTGGAGATGATGGGTCTAAGGATTGAATAATTTGAGGGGTTTGATGTATCAGTTGCAAGAGGTTACACTCTTTCATCCACCTTCTGAATTCAACAACTAGAGTTGATCCTAGGGGACATTAGGTGCAAGATGACTTCTACATGGTACCCATCGATGATCCCGAGGATGTTGGTAATGAGGATGTGCATGTGGAGACATTGGAGGGAGGATGTTCGGGTGCACTCTTGCAACACTTTCAGGAGCACCTATGTACCACTCTCTTCATATTAAAGGGGACTTACAAGGACAAAAGGTAACATTATTAATAAATAGTGGATCCACCCATAATTTCATCAATGAGGGGCTAGTGGCCAATATGGGTCTAAGGACTAAAGACTTTGAGTGGATTGATGTATTGGTTGCAATAGGTTACGCTCTTTCATGCTCCTATCGAAGTCAACAGTTGGAGTTGATCCTAGGGGACATTGGGTTCAAGGTGACTTCTACATGGTAGCCATCAATGAGAATGATTTGGTTTTGGGAGTGCAATGGTTGCACTCGCTTGGGGACTACACAACCAACCACCAAACTAGGGATTTGAAGTTCAAATCAAATGGGAAAGAGGTCATTGTTTGAAGTCTCTCCAAGGTGGGCCCTAGGAAGTTTCAACCAAGAAGATGGAGAGGTCGTGGGGAGGAGAAGAGGTCTTCATGCATCTAAAATTGAAGTTGTTTGAGGACAAGCAACATTTGGGCGGGAGGATTGTCATGTCCCCATCTTCGATTGTGAGCTAATTTCAAATTAGAGGGAAACAATGTTTTTAAACACTAATATAAATTTAATAAATATTTAAAATAATATTAAATTAATAATAATATTAACAATTTTAAATAATAATAAATAAAATAAATTTAAATTATTAAATCATATATTTAAATTTATTTAAAATTCTAGCCGACCAAGTTCCAAGTGGGCACCAAAGTATCCATATAACTGTTATTAGTTTTGTTGAAGTTGGTACCATCAAAGTTGGATGCATATGATGGTGAGTCTATGGGAGATGAAAATATTTTTGGATCACTTCAAGGTGGGACGAAACCTTTCACCTTGAAGCTATGTGTTTCTTATTTTAAATCATCTGCCATTGTCATCCTAATCATTTGCTATATCCACAGGCAGAGACGACATTGGAATCAACAATATGGGACTTAGCCATTGCACCATTCACAATTTGAAGAAGCATACTTGACTATCTCTCTCTCTCTCTCTCTCTCTCTCTCTCCCTCTCTATATATATTTACTTTCTTCTTAGTTATGTATTTTGTCTATTCATTATTTATTTTTTTGACTTTGGTTTTTTCATGTTTTTTTCTTTGTGTTTTATTTTCCCTTTTTCAATATTCTTATCTTATTTGTTTACTTTCTATATTTTAACTTTCTTCAACCTTCCTCTACCTCTTTCTATTGCTTTATTTATTTATTTTATTTTCCTTTTATTACTTTTTTCTAAACTTTTAGAATTTTTACTTTCTATCTAGATCTCTCTCCCACTTAATCATGTTTCTTTTTATCTAATTTAGTAACCCATTCTTTACCTTGATGTCCTCTCTATATTTCTCTTTATCTGCATTTCTTTTTTTATATTATAATAATGGTTTTGATTTTGTTGAATATCTGGAATACTGAGAGGGGGTGAATCAATATTCCATAAAACCAACCAAATAAATTCCATATAAACATTATCACAATTCTAACTAAATCAACAAGAGAGAACATGGAAACATGACAATGCATCAACACACATGAGCACTAGGATTTTTACGTGGATAACCCAAAAAGGGAAAAGCCATGATGAGGGTTAAGCTCATAATATATTATATTTGAATACAAGATATTAAAGGGTTCACTTCCAGGACTCACTATCCTTGAAAGGCTCACAACCTAAATACAAAAGATGGCTAATCGCCAAGATACAAAAGTTATGGCTCACTTCCAAGAGTATAAACTGATAGAATACAACTTTTGTGTGCAGGTTTCAATTCCAATGAAGCTCTGAATAAGAAGTACTACCTCTCACAACAGTCACTCAATAATTCTATTATGATCCTCAACTGATAAAGCATTTAGGCTCGGATCTTCACATATTCCTTGATCCTGTTTTCACTTCACTACACCTCACCACATTCCATCACTTCTCTACTTTCTCCTTCAAAGAATCTTATATGTATACAAGTATATCTTATTCATCAATTAGGTTGGCCTAATTAGATGAAAGCAAAACAATCAAAAACATTCTTGTCGGCACTATATATGATTTAAAACATTTTGTCCATGTAGTGCATCATATCAAGTCGGTATAGATCTATGAAAAATATCCACAAGGTATATCTAGTCTTCTTAATGTGTCATATGTTAGGTTAGCCAAGACTAGGACATAACCACAAAAACTCCAAACCAACATACAAAACTCAAAGAAAATACCTTTCGGATCTGATATTACATCAATTTCTCATCACACTACCACCATAGAGACTACCATTAGAACCACAACATTAGAGTGATCTCCTTAAGAAAATGTGGAGTCTCCCACACTAATATGCAAAGGGAAGAAACACTTGTAGAGTACAAAGCTAAATTTTGTCAATGATAACTTTTTGCTCACAACACAAAAATTCTCAAGATCTAGGATATAGCTATTTGAATGGGTCATGATACCACAGTTAAGAGATTAGAGTCAAATATTTTCTTGTGGTGATTTCTAGACTCAAAAACCAACTCACTGGTTCATCATAAAAGAACACTTCTAGTAGAGAACAACTTTCGGTAAACTAAGTAAGCTTCCCTCACATTTTTCACCATGTTGACATCAATGACAAGACAAGAACAACCAAATCAAACCACATATACTGCATGCTCATGTTGCAAGGCTCCATATTTCCAATAATCCCCCCCTTTATCATTGATGGTAACATGAATGTCAATTTTTTTTCCAATATAAGGCAACTAAAATACCCCCCCTACCAAAACTATTCTAAAAAATGTTTTTCCTCTATCTATCTCTATCTCTCCCCCTTTGACATCAATGGTAAAGGATGGGGTCTAGTATATGTGTGTGTACATCAAAAATTAACCAAAAATATATGAACACAAAGCGAATTGTATTAACCTAAATATGAGGAACCTTTGAGATCCTTCGGGGTATCCTTCCATGAAGTTTTACCTTCTTCCCATGCATCTTTCACACTTACAAGTCTTGTGAAATAGTTCAAGCTTGGTCAAGAAATCCATACCATCTACTAAATTATTGGGACTATGATTAATCTCTGATAGATTACCAATACTATCAAGAGCACTAGATACAAGATTGTGCCTAAGTTTTATCATATCTTTGAGTGCCACAAACTTCCTAATCACTTATATCATTTGATCTTGCAAGGAAAAGAATTTGTCCTAAAGCTGCATAATGTAGGACCACCTCTAATTATTTTTATCATCTGCCAATCTATATCTATCTGCTTATCTCATCTTCCTTATCTCATCTCTCATATTGAGTGTACTGTCAGACCAATACAAGCAAAAAGAAAGCAATTCCTAAGCCTCTTCCTCATAAAACTGTACACTCTTTAATTCCTTTACCACTCTTTGATGTGCATTTGCACATTTATTTTTGATATCTTCTAAATTTCCTTTTGAAAACCCAATTCCAACATGCACTTCTAAACCGGAGATATGGACTTTCAAAGAATTAATCATGTTTCTGAGATTTTCCACAATTGATATAGATGAATCAAATTTAGCATTCGGAATCACCTTATGTAATTATTTTAAAGCTCCTTGAATGTTTATACTTTCATTCTCATCTTGAGCTCTTTTTGATTCACTTCCTTCCGCCTTTTCTTATTTGACAACACTTTTTCTCTCCTTCCCTATTCCAATTGCACTACTAGAGGCTTCATCTTCAATGGGATTCTTAGGGATCTCCAAAATAATTCTTGCATAATGGTCAATATTAACCTCAAACACTACAAAATCTAACTCAGATATCCACACCAATCTGGGTTCAATTGCTTCCATATGATAGAAATATGTAGAAACTAGGAAATTAATACTTTCGGAGTACCTTTCGGTTACACTTCCTAAAATCCTTGATCTTTTTCTCATTCTCATCTTCATTTTCCAAAGAATGTAGCGAGAGAAATCTCTTGAGCATTTGAACCACCAAGATTTATCATAAAATTCTTGATCCGATGGGAAATAGGTTCTATATTTGTCCATTCTATCATTCTTATTACCGACAACTCTTTTAAGAAGTAAAAGAGTAGGTAGACAATCAAATTCCCGTATCGAAATATATTTTTCTTTATTTTCTTGATTCCCTTCAGATTCTTCAAGAGATGTATTTAAAGTAGCTCACACAGGTCACAATCCATACCTCTTCTAACCATATCAATATTAGTGTGAACAAAAATAGTAGAAACTATGAGATCATTGCTAAGTAAGCAAACTTTATGACCAATAACCATCACAACATACCTAATGACCAGATCTTCAATTTTTCTCAAAACAAGTTCTTTTTCTTCGATGGTCACACTAGTCATCCCAATTATCTCTTGTTCATCCATATAATTTTGTTTAGGAACTGGTCCAGAGGAACACAAACCAATTACATCTCTGATAGCTTCTCTGGTAATCAAATGTGCTTCATCAATCCACCATGAATCATGTTCAAAACTATTCAAATATACTTCTTGTCAAATTCAAACAAAGAGGCTTTCTGCCATACATCGAAATTCTTCTCAACTAAGATTTTGTAAGAATCAATATTTTCTTCCAATTCATTCTTCCATAGGACACTTAACTGAATCGGTGACATTTCCTCAATCTTACTATAGATGTATCCATAAATATATTCAGAGGGAAATACTTTAGGAGGAATACAAGAGAATGCACCAACTGATTCTTCTGACATATTTTTCAAATGTTTCCTTAATTTGACTTGAAATCTATCTAAAATATGCACAAGATTCGAATTATCCATTACATTAAAGAGTGAAAGTTTGTGAAATCATAATACCTCTATAATAGCCAACAAAGAATAGGATAGATGTCCAACTTTCAGGGAACAATTTGAATCCACTTCAAATTCTTCTTCCTTCAAACCTTGAAACTCTGAGTTGCTTTGGTTTCTCCAAACTTCCTTTGCACGCTTTTCGAAAAATACATATGCCTTTTGAATACGATTTCCTTGATACATATGAATTTATTTCTTTTATTTTGAATTCTTTTACAATAAATCTTCAAATTGTAGGTAGATCACCTTAAAATTTGTGTGCACTTCCATCCTTTCAAATTTTGTAACCTTCATTCTTCACACATGCAACTAAAAAATTCCTTTTGAATTCATTACCATATTAAATATACTTCTGTCATGATGTGATATAAGTATCGACTTTGGGGTTTATTATATTTTCTGATAATTACTCCCCCTTAGTCATTGTCAGATTTCAAAAATTGACTGGCGTATCTGCACCAAAAGTCAACACAGATGAGACTGATGATTCTAATTCAACTTTCTTGGATTCTCCTTCCTTTCTCCAAATTCTTTTCATCTCTTTTCTTACTTCTTTTAGATCAATGATTGGTTTAGGTTTCTTTGCCAGATAGTTATTTTTTCTCCTTCTACAGTCATTAGTAAAACGTTCTGGATTGCTACAATCACAACAAACAACATTCTTCCTTCCATACTTTCTTTTATTCACTATATATTCACAATGATTAACCTTGTGTTCAAACTTCTTGTACTTAACACAATTGGTGGAGAATAATAGGGTATCAGTCATTCTATTTTTGCAATCCTTTGCCTTCTAACCAAATTTATTGTGGGAATGAAAAGCACCATTGAAATAAAATTACCGTTGAGCATTAAGTTGTCTAATAGGAGCTCTTCCGGTATTGCTTCTTAAGTTCTTGATTTCTCCATCATTGCACCGAGTCTTCTTGTCAGGAGATTGCTTCATTTTTGAACTTTGACCTTCTTCAAATCCTAAACCATTTTTTTCCATTGCTAGTCTCTAAGAAATAATCAATTCATCAAGCATTATGGAGATTGCCTTAAATTTATCCTCAAATCTTTTTTCCTTTTCGATAGCTGAACTCAAAATTTATGTTTCTTGCTTGAGCTTGACACATTCAACTTCTCTTGAAGTTTAACTTGCTGACAAACTTCAATTCTTTTCATTATTTCCAAATGTTGTAGCAATCTAGTATCTCATCATGTTCTCTTCTCAATTGATCAAAGGCTTCTTCATATCTACTCCTCAGATCTTTGATGCAATCATTCGCTTCCTTTATCTTATTCTTCAAATCTTTAATTTCTTCTGAATATCTAATAGATGTCACTTCCAGAGGAAAAAATTCCTATATTCAAATTCTAAGACCTTCCTCAAGCTATTAGGCTCCTTTAGAGGAACCAAGCTTTGATACCAATTGTTGAATATCTAGAATACTAAGAGGGGGGATGAATCAATATTCCATAAAACCATATAAACATTATCACAATTCTGATTGAATCAACAAGAGAGAACATGGAAATAAGACAATGAATCAACACACATGAACACCGAGATTTTTATGTGGAAAAACCACAATGAGGGTTAACTCACAATATATTATATCTGGATACAAGATATTACAAGGCTCACTGCCAAGACTCATTGTCCTTGAAAGGCTCACAACCTGAATACAAAAGATGGCTAACCACCGAGGTACAAAATTTATGGCTCACTACCAAGAGTATGAATTGATAGAATACACTTCCTGTGTGCAGGGTTCAATTCCAATGAAGCTCTGAATAAGAAGTATTGCCTCTCAAACTAGTTACTCAACAATTCTATTTTGATCCTCAATTGATAAAGAATTTAGGCTTGGATCTTCACATATTCCTTTATCCTCTTCATGCTTCACTACATCTCACCACATACCATCACTTCTCTACTTTCTCCTTCAAATAATCTTATTTATAAACAAGTATATCTTATTCATCAATTAGGACAACCTAATTAGATGAAAGAAAAACAATCAAAAATATTTTTTTCGGCACCATATGTGATTTAAAACATTTTTGACCATGTAGTGCATCATATCAAGTCAGCATAGATCTATGAAAAATATCCATAAGGTATATCTAGTTTTCTTAATAAGTGTCATACATTAGGTCGAACAAGACTATGACATAACTACAAAAACTCCAAACCAACATATAAACCTCAAAGCAAAAACCTTCTAGATTTTATATTACATCAATTTCTCATCACACTACCACCATAGAGACTACCATTAGAACTGTAACATTAGAATTTTATCCTTAAGAAAATGTGGAGGTCTCTCACACTAATATGTAGATCAGAGAAACACTCATAGAGTATAGAGCTAAACTCTGTCAATGATAAATTTTTGTTCACAACACAAAACTTCTCAAGATCCACAATATAGTTGTCTGAATGAGACATGATACTACGGTTAAGAGCTTAGAGTAAAATATTTTCTTGTGGTGATTTCTGAACTCAAAAACCAACTCACAGGTTTATCAGAAAAGAACAATTCCAGTAGAGAACAACTTCCAGTAAACTAATTAAGCTTCCCATATAGTTGTCACCATGTTGACATCAATGACAACAGAAGAACAACTAGATCAAACTACATATACTTCATGCTCATGTTGCAAGGCTCCATATTTCCAAAAAAATCAATCTTTTTTTATTTTTATTCTCTTTTCATCTAATTTTATTCTCTTTTTTCATCTAACTTTCTTTCTCTCTATCCATTATTTTATATTTGTATTTTTGTATGCATCTTTCTTTTATTATTCCTCTCTTTATTATTTTACTTTATTTTACTTTAATTTATTTATGTTTTGCATCAATCTTGATCTCTCCCACTCACTTACTTACACTTCATTTTCATTTTGCTTCCATCATATTCCCTAGGGCATGTTAATTTTCTTGCATGCCCCTAGCCCCATCGTAACTTAGACTAGTGGTGGATTTTATGACCATATTATGTTAAATGAATTTATGCATGGGTGTGATGGTTATGTTGTGTAGATTCTAGTACTAATTAATGTATTTATAACATTATCATGTTATTGGTGAAATCTAAATGCATTGATTTTTCTTATACTAACTCAAGCTAATGACTTGGTTGGTGAAATTGTGTGAGGTTTGTTACTAGTTGTAGGTACTTAGGGCACAAGATGAGGTGGATTGTGTGGTACAGGGAGGAGAGACAAACAAGCTTTAAGGCCATATCTCAATGATAAACTCTATAGGTAACTTCACACCCTAACCTAAGTTTTACCAAACCTAGTACCGAGTAAACAAATTTTGCTAAATGATCCTTGTAGTTGAGCATGCAAAGTTGTCAAAGGTGATAACTCTGCAACAATGAATTGAGCTCTCAAGGATATTTCTTTTTTCTTGTTAACCCTAGGACCTTAGGCATTGATGCTATTACCATCATCTATTTGGAATAATACTCATTATCTTTTAGTACATTAGAGAGTTAGTTGACATATAAGTATTGCTAAGGAATTATGAGATTCTATTATTTGTTGTATCAGTAGTGATAGGCTGATAAAAATCAATGTATATGTATCTTCCCTTAGCAACTAGGGATGAGTGTTGAATTGGAAAGAGTTTGGGTAAGAAAAAACAACTTAGTAACCTTCAATCTATAACTGAAACTACTTTAGGGAAGAACATAGACTTCCTCTTTAAATTAATTAATGAAATGTTCAAATAGCTCATCTACCTTCCATAAGGGGTCATTGGAAAGGTATGTTCCCTCTTCAAACACATTTTGATGATAAACCAATGTTGTAATAAGCTTTGAACATCTAAGTCCTCTATTAAGCCACATGAAGTATGGTACAGTAGAAAACCATCATTGAGTGGGTAGTGAGTTGTCTACCTTACTAGCTTATGTTAGGAGTGAATATATATATCCTTTTTGGTTGAATAACAACCATAAAAATTTAGGAATGAATGGATTTTGAACCCTTACATAACACAACACCAAAATGGTTAGTTGATCCATAGAGGTGGCGGGTCTTAGAACCTACTTGTTCTAAATTAGGAACCTCTCTTACAATTATAGTACTAAGGTGAGTGCAAGCACTAAATTTGACCATAATGCACAAAGTAGGACTCTAAGAGGGCATAGGTAGAGGCTATAAACCTTTAATATGTAGTCTATTCCTATCCATTTGAGGTGATCATCAAAGGAAAAAATATTATGACTTGCTTAGAGATAAGTTTACTCATACACTTTGTTGGGTCTCAAAAATGCAGGTTTGAACCACGAGAGTTTGCTAAGCTCTCACAACGCTATTGGTTAACTAACAAGGCCAACTAGTACAATTTGAACCTTCTATTCTTAAGGCTCTACTAAACCTAAGTGGGTGCACCTATATGAATTTTGCAAATTTTGAATTATGCTTCCTACTTGACTAAACTATCCACAAATGGCAATTTGATAGTGGAGAGATAAGATCTAAATTTGGTATAAATTGTATATGCAATATCATAGAAAATTCGGTATAAATAGTATATGCAATATGAAGGTGAAGCTTGATATGTTTAGTTAATGGATGTTTAAATGAAATGAATAAAATTGAATAATGAAATATGGAAGACCAGTGCTTTGTTGGGTAAAACGGAGTCAAATGAAAGTCTTAGATGGGTGGTTCCTATCTAGCAAGTTCTCTAATTGTTTGGCATACACATATGAGTTTATAACTAGTATAAACGTGCAAGAATATGATTGACAGACCCTACTTGAGGCAGAATATCAATCCTAACTATTTGATTCTTCTTAATGATCTAAATAACATTCCCAAATTACTGTAATTGATTGAAAGGAATTTAATTCTTCTTTAAAGAAACCAATTAATCAAATTACACAGATACAACAAAGGTGCACTGATAAATTGAATATATACTTGATATTTCAACTTAAATAATCAAGAAACATCATATTGGAGACAATCAAATAATTGCAGAAAATCCAACAAACAACTGATACCAGAATGAAGCCACTAAATCAACAGTCTTTCATTATCTTCCTTAAAATTTATACATGCAACATAGTCTTCTTGAATGCAAACATTTTGAAAATATTATACTTTGCCGCAATCTATCCCTATTCTAATCTTGTTCTTAATCTACCTCCTAAATCTAATGATTTTATCCAATATATACATCATATCTTCAATAGTTGTGATCCTTCATTGTCTGTCGGTTGCATCTCTTGATTATATTTTAATTAACTGTTTTTGACAAATTAAAATATTTTAATCTTCGTTATCTTTACCTCCCATGAAAATCATTTCACAATAAACTTTAATTCCTCTGCTGTAAATCTTCATTCTTCACCAATTAGACTATGAGCCGCTTTGTAACTGTATTTGGTAAAAATATTTTCCCTCATGCTGAGAGTGTTTTAATTCATATTTAATTTTACATCTTCCTCTAAAAATACTTCCATTTCAAACTATTAAATTACCTTTCAATTCCGCATGAAGAATTAAGACATTCTTTTGTCTAAAATAATTATCTTCCCTTTGATAAAAATATGTCTTGTGTTTCTCGTATATCTTTACCCATTTGAAAAATATCCTTCAGTAAAACAATTTCCCATTATTTAATCCTTTTGATGAAATTATTCCCCTATTGAATGAAAAATATTTTCACAAACAACAAATTCCTTAAGGTAAATATGACAATATTTATTATATAATATTATATCGTCTTTACTGCCAAGATTTTTGAACTCTTAAACAAAATATTAATTTTCCTCTTTGTCATTACTTATCTTTTTTGGACCATCGGTGTGACTTGGTGCATTGAGAAGACTTTCATTTTTTCCCACTGACTTTGATTCTCTTGCCAATAAGAAGACTTTCATTTTTTCCCACTGACTTTGATTCTCTTGCCAATAAGTTCTTTCATCAGTGTGATTTACACTGTGATCACTGTAATTTTAAAATTCTCCCTCCGACTGACTTGTTCATTCGCTACATTTTTTAGGGTTTCACTTGCGCGAGCCTATGCTTCATTCTGTTTCGAGCCAACAAGGAATTTCCTCAAACAATTTTGATGCATTGTTACTGCAAGCGCGAACCGCCCTTATGCAAAGTGAACATGTGCTAGATTTACCCACGCATAGGGTGTTTGAACAAAAACGTCTACAAATTCTTATTCTTGTTGTGTAAAAATTTCCTTTGCCATATCGAATTGACCCTTTGCAACTGGTGCGATGGTCGCCCCATCTGCAGTGTAATCATTTCGCCAACGTGATAATTCTTTGCATCTTATTCACTGTGTGCGACCTTACATGTTTCCTTTGTTTTAATCCAGTCATCTGTCTTCAATTATATGACGCCAAGCATATATAAAGCATTTGATGAGTTTTTCTCATCTTAAGTGCATCCCCAAATAATTTTGGGCTTAGCCAGATCGCATTCCAAGCCTAAACTGTGGCTGCAAGATGTAAATATGCATTTATATAATCAGGAGATTCGAACAATATTAGTCTGCCTAAAATACTTTCCTTTTTGGTATCATGTAGTTGTCAAGCATCAGTGCAAGATTAAATAGTGTTGTGACTGTATAATCGATGGAAGAAAATTATATCCTTAAAGCGCACAGAGAAGATTGCAAAATTGTCAATTCAACCCAAATGCCATTTCCTGATGCCTTCATTATCTATCCCACTCTTTTCTTTGAAACATGCGTTGCTTTCACCCACGTCTTCAGAGATAATGTCTTCTTTGCATAGACGTATTCTCCAACCCTCCTTTAATGTCACATTTGTTGATGACTTTTATCGTTTAGACATACTCATTCCCTCACCCGGTCTTGTTATTCATGATTGCTTTAGGGATGACTAGCATTTCATTTCTTTAAGTAGGTCTTCACCACAATAATTACCTTAATATTTTGGCCATTTGTTTTCTTCTCCTCTGTACTGCTTTGCAAAAAACCCTTTGTGAGTGACAGCGTTGAGAAGCAACCTTAAAATTAATTTATATTTACTTTTTCACAAGGTTGCCATCAACCATAATAACATCATTTAATTGTTGCAATATTAACTCCACAATTTGAATGGTTTTGCCTTGTTCACCATTTTTCAAGGGCCCTATATTGTGACCTTTCAAGTTTTGTATTTGGGGTAAAGCTTTTGTCCTTCCTTTTATTTCCACAACATTTAACAATTCTTCACAAGTTTTCACATTGTCCTTTTACAGAGAGCATAGATAATAGTGTGGTATAATTGCACCCATATAACTTTATTTTTATCGAGAGTTCCAAAGTTTGGTCTATTATGCTTTTCTCACATAATCCTCTAGTTAAATTGGTGCATTGAGAGCATAAACCCCAATAATTGAACTTCATGAAACTTCACCCCTTTCAACCATTCCATTAGAATGCATCTTAAAGTGAAGTGGGTATTCAACAAAATTTTGTTTATGATCTCTTTTCATTGATGAAACAGATCAAGTAGCCTTCAAAATGAGTTTGAAAAATTGCTCAAAATTCCTCCTAGAGCTACAAAATTTTACTGGTATGTTAAGTTATGATAGGGGAGTATAGCTGTCAAATGGATTGGTACGAGCTCTTCAAAATTGAAAACTGTCAAAAGTCAAAGTAGCCTACTTGGCATTTTCTGAAACTTACCACTGTCAAACTTAGCTGAAACTCACCAATTTGCAATTTTGTAAAAATATCAAATCACTTCCTGTAAAGCGATAACTTAGGAGATTGGTTCATTTAGGGTTCATGAGCATGTGTGAAAAGTGGCTTTACATCAATCTCCGTTGTTTGCAAAATATCAAGCCTCCAATTTGGCCTTTTGTACAATTTTCTAGAAATGTAGATGCGAAAACTGTGTGAAATCATTTTGCTTTTTCCTTTGAAAAAATACCAAACGATGTCCTAAAGCTCTAAAAATTGGCATGGAAGTACATTGAGATAGGGAAAATTATAGGCACTAATCAGTTCATTATGATAATCATCCATTTGCTTAATATTTACCCTCAAAGTTGACCATTTTAACAGAATTTTCACTATACTGACAACAGATTTTCTCAAAAAACCCTTTAGCTTGTCACTTTGAAACTTTGTCAAATTTCATTGTATGAAGCTGAAAACTAGCGTGCACACTCACATATGTTAGATGAATACACTTGCAAGATGGAATTGTATGAAAATGACCGGATTCAAAGTTATGAGTTTTTCAAAATGTACTCTTTGGGCTACTTTTTAAATTGAGTTTCTGAGTTTGGTATTAAATTTTTTGACATGGCACCTTCAAATTTTGCCAAAATTTGAAGGTTCCAACACACTCAAACAACTCTTCCATATACTACAACTTAAGAAAATAACTTTTGAATCACTAAACCTTAAACAACCTTGATTGAAGAAATATACCAACACTATCAACACCCCTTCAGTTCCGCAAGACCTAAAACCAAATTGAAAAGAAACGCAAAGAAAACATATTTCTCCTAGACGCCTTTGCAATACATTGTTCCCATACTAGTGAACACAACTTCTTTTGCATAACGATCCAACCCACCAAATTTTGAATACAATACCTTTGGACACCTCTTATCAATATATTTGAAATGCACAGGCAAATATTCAACCTAGAAGAAATGAAAAGCAACAATTTAACACTACTCTACAACCCAAAACAACACTGTAACACATTATTTCCTCTTTTTATCAAATTTTCTCAAAAGCACTTGGAAACCAAGCATTAGAGACACATACTTATCATCTTCAGTACTTCCTTATCACCACCAAGCCAACTACAACACAAAAACTCAACCATATATCCATAGAAAAAATCTTATCAAAGAAACACTAGAGGTTGACATCAGTAGCTTACTAATGACAACATAATGCAACTAATCAAAGAATGGATAACACCAACATGCCCTTGCAACAATCTTCTTCTCATACAATTGGCACCAATGACAACACAAGCTTGTTGACATCAATGAAAACACCAATCTACTCATAATTGCAACAAAATATTCCTTATGATGTGTTAAAACACACACCAACATGTGTAACTCCCCCTTTACAATTTTTTTGTGTTCAACACATTTTTACATTTGTCAATTTAGAAGACCCAAATTTCAGAGGCTATAAATTTTGATCTAGGAGTCTGATTGATGAACCATTTGAACCATTGGAATTTTAATAATATTTTCTATCAATATAGAATTAATTTTCCAATTAAAACTACTTTTGGTCTCAAAAAAGCCTCTAAGTACCTCAAAATTGACTTTGAAACTTTTAAAAATGAAAACTTTAATATCTTTAAATCCAGACATGAGCTTGAGTTGAAACTTTACTAGCATTTTTATTTGGCCATTCTATAGCTTTAGGGAAAATTTCAGAGCAATTCGGGCTCAAATGTAAACTCACTATAAATAGTAACCTTTTATAATTGTAAGGTTGAGACACTCTTGTCCTAACATATTTTTCATTTTAGATGGATTACTAATTAGATATAACATATAAAATTTCTTAATTTTTACGCTTCTATTAAAATTACATATGGATTTATTTCTTTCTTGGATGTTGTGACTCTATTTTTCAATGGATTTTGTATGGTTCAGATTGGCTTTGGATCAATATTTTCTTTAATTTTTTTTCTATTTTAATTCCCTATCCTACCTACATACACACTTCAGCCATTTTTAAGGGAGTTCAACTAGAATCACATCTTGAGAGATTTATGCATGTAGGATATCTACCCACCTTATACCTCATTGCTTCAAGAATGCATATTAGTGATCTTGTGTTAGACAAATAACCAAAGGGCTATAATGATGAGTTTACAAGGTGTAAGTGTGTAGGACACTCAAGGGGGTTTATCTTTGGTGAGTAAAATGAGTCACATATTTGGATACATGTTTATGCTTTTCATATCCACTATTAGTGAGGCCTATCATTATTATTCCTAATTGTCATTAAAGGTCATTGTAGTCAAACCCTTGTGTCAAATTCCATATTATCTTAATGCCTTAAGGGAATACCCCATTAAGTTTTCTAACTTGAAGAAGAAGAGGATTTTCTTTAATCCTATGCATTAGCCTAAAATTAAAATTATAATTTATCAATACACAAAATACTAATAGTTTACAACATTAAATAGTCTTTGGATTTGTCTCATTATTGAAGGGGGCTTCTCAAAATATATTAGCTAGATTTTTAAGAGCTTTTATAAGGAATGGTCTCATAGATTTTGTAATATTGGACAAGCTTAAAATTTTAAGCTTCAAAATTTGAGGAAATTATTATCTCTTGTTTATTTTTTAGCAAAGGAATGATAAATCTACAATTATATAGCTAAATCTAAAAAATATTGATAAGATTTTTAAATGTTATAGATGAATGATATGCGACAACAAAATTTTAGGAAGTAGGTGGGGGAAACTTCAACCGCACCCAAAAAAGATCCCTTAAATCTTATAGCATAATTTTTCCTTTCCATAAAATCCCCTACTCTACAAAACAAAATTCATATAAAAACTACATAAAACTTATATATATACATACATTATTAAAAATACTCAAATATAAGAAAAAACTTAAGATGGCTCATGGGAATGGAGGTCTGTAACAATTTGATGTAGGTCGCAAAATGAGACCAGGATTGTATGGCAAAGGCGAGACATCCTAGAAGAATATCAAAGACATTTGGGATCCAAAAAGGTGGGAGAGGGCCCGCAGAAACAACTTTCAAAATCAGGAAGAGGATCACAGAGTTTTGGACGGTCGTGGGCCACGTAGGGGAAATCCCATGCATTGGGGGTGCAACACCAGAGGGGCCTACAAGAATGAAGAATTATAGGAATGAAGAACTCAGAAGACCTCACCAACAGGGTGGGGACAAAGGTTATAGAGGACAAACAAGAGTTAAGGATCCAAAGGGGTAGGAGCGAAACCCTAATTGCCGCCCTAACAACATCAAGAAAGTATGGTAGCGAAAACAATCTCAAGTGGAATGGGAGGATGTGAGGGAAGTCCTGGGTCTGGGAAGACTCACAACTCGGTTTCATTGAAGGGAAAAGTGATTCTGAGAGGAAGGGCTTCTTTGGTGGTTAGCTCGGTCAAGCTTCAGGAAAAGGTGTTAAGATTAGAGAACTTATGGATGATTGTGTAATGGTATGGTGCCTCCCTTAACTGGGTTTACTTGGTCAAATGGTGGAAGGAGTGATGGGGTTCAGAGCTCCAGTTTAAAATGCTCCAAAATAGATTTTTTCTGGTTATATGTCCGACCAGAAAGCTGAGGGATGAAATAGTTGAAGGTGTTTGGGTCTTAGATGGATGCAAATTTTTACGAAGGTGGGTAGTCGACTTCAACTCTTCAAGATATAAAATGGAAATGGTGCAAGACTGGTACAGATTATCAAATCTACCGTCTGAATACTGGGATCCCAGTATCTTTGAGGAGATAGGAAATCGTCTAGGGACTTTCATCTATGCAGAAGAACGCGAAGATGCAAAGGAGGATTCAACTTATGCCAGGTTGTGTGTTGTAAACAATCCAGTGAGACATATATGGGATGAAATAGAGCTGATATTGAATTACGGTAGTTGGGTGCAAAAGTTGAGCGTAGATTCCATCACTTATCACTCACTGGTGCGACCCTTGATCTCTCGGTCATCCCTTCAGAAGGTGGGAAAATCAAGGGAGACTAATGCATCATTGTCGCTTGTAGGGGTGGTGACCAAATCTTAGGTTGTATCTAAAGCAAAGAATCATGAGACAAAAGGTAGGTTGGAACCAGTGATTTTGAGAAGTACCATTTTGTCGAGCCCTAACATGGGAGGAGAGATTTTAGATCAACAACCTAGAATAAAGGACTTAGATACTAACCCTATGGATGAGGAAGAATTGCAAGAAGAAGTCGAGGGTTTGGGAGAAGAGGTTGAAACTAATTTGGAAAAGGATATGGCCTTGAATGTCAATATTTCAGAAGTGTTGGGCATTTTGGGTGAAGATTGTCAGAATGTGGAGTTAAACTCCCTGATAGAAGTTGAAAAAGAATTGGTGGAACTTGCGGAAGTAGCAAAGAACAACCCTTGGGAGTTTGAGGAAAGTGAGATGGATGATGACAACTTTCTAGCTCATGAAGCATTTGGGGCAGAGGAGGATCCTGAAGGTTTGGGCTTCCTATCAAGGAAAAAGAGGAAATCGATTTCAAGATTGGAATCGACTAGAACTAAGTTGGGCATCTACCAAAAAGATTTGTTCAAATCCACTCTGGACTGGTGAAAAAAAAAATGGGGGAGAATCTCAAATCAGGAGAAACGAAAATGGGATGGTGAAGCAAACAGTCAAAAGAAGATTGATTTCATGATTAAAGTAGGGAAGAGTGAGGCTCTTCTCGAACAACAATGAGGCTCTTAACCTGAAATGTTAGGGGCCTCAACGCCCCTAGAAAATGGAGCCTCATTAGGCTTCACATTGATGATTGTCAGGCAGATTTAGTCATTTTGCAATAGACAAAACAAGTAGTGATCAGGATTTTGGGAAGTTCAGTAAAAAACTAAAGCTTTGGAAATGGGTAGGAGTAGGCACAGATGGGGCTTTGAGTGGTTTGCTAACCATCTGGAGACCTCAATCAGTTTTGTTGGAAGCAGTGGAATCAATTTGACATTGGTTAGTCTATCGGGTAAGAAGTCTAATTTCAAATCTTCATTTTTTGCTTATTAATGTTTATGGTCCTCATTCTTGTTTACACAAAAGAGAAGTTTGGAAAGAACTTAACCAGATTCTCAATCGTCAAGGGGTTGAGTTCTAGGTCATTGGGGGAAATTTCAATGCTATTCTAAGATCTGCAGATAAAAAAGGAGGGGTTGGTAGGGCTTAGTAGTCCCAAAAAGACTTTCAATCATTCATGGAGAGAAACTCTTTAGTTGAGCTACAAACATGCAACAAGTGTTTTACCTGGACTAACAAAAGGAAGGACTTTTGTAGCATAGAAAAAAAATTGGACATATTTTTCTTTAAAGGGAATTTGGGGGCATTCCCCTTCACCTTGAACAACAAGATCAATTGGGGGGTTGGCTCAGATCATTTCCTAGTCCAATTAAATATAGAGGGAGAGAAGGGGCCAGTTCGGTGCCCATTTAAGCTGGAGCTAATGTGGTTCAAGGATCCAAAAATACTAGACATGATAAAACAATGGTGGATGGAATGTAAACTAGATGGTTCAAAGATGTTCAATATTATGGCAAAGTTAAAATACATCAAACACCAGTTGAGCCAGTGGAACAAAGATTGTTTTAAAGACATCTTTGAGGAAAGATTAAAGCTTATGAAAGAGTTGGGTAAGTTGGCGGAGGAAATCATAAAGCATGGCATGGACAATGAAAGTTTTGAGCAAGAAAAGACGCTGACCTTGAGATTGAATGATGTGTTGGACAAGGAGAAGTTGTTTTGGAGGTAGAAGTCAAGGGAATTTTGGTTAAAAGCGAGAGACAGGAATACAATTTTTTTCCACAAATCTACCAAGGTTCATAGGGAAATTAATAGGATTAGTGGTATCAAGGCTCCTATTGGTCATATGGTGGAAGACCCCTGAGAAATCAAAGCTGCAACAGTAGAATACTTCATCAATATCCTCAATGATTGGGAGGGATCAAATTTAAATGCACAAAATGAAATTATGAAGAAAATCCCCTCTACAATATCAGATTCACAAATGGCTGCTTTGAATGCCAAATTCACAGAAGAGATAAAATTATCCACTTTTGGGATAAATCCAGAGAAGGCTCCAAGGCCCAATGGTTTCCCAGCGTTCTTTTTTCAGCACTACTGGGACTTTGTGGGTGGGGATGTTTCAAAGACAATTGAGGATTCAAGGAGCTCAAGAAAGATCTTGAGGGAGCTAAACAACACTTTTATTACACTCATTTTGAAGAAGGAGAAGCCGAAGTATTGGTATGAATTTCACCAATCTCACTCTATAATACGTTTTATAAAATCCTCACAAAAGCGGTCGCAAATAGAGTGAAGAGAATTTTGTCCAACATCATTTATGAGGAACAAACAAAGTTTGTCCCAGGGTGGTCAATTCTTGATGGTGTGATAATTGTGCAAGAAGTCATTCATTCTATCCAAAAAACAAGAAAACCTGCCATGCTTCTAAAGCTAGATATTAAGAAAGCTTACGATCAGGTAAATTGGTGATTTTTATTCAAGTTTCTTGAGGCTTTTGGTTTTAATAAAGATTGGCTTGACTGGCTGTTTGGTTGGGTGGCCAGTCTGAGATATTCAGTCTTGCTGAATGGATCGCCAAAGGTTTTTTGTCAGCGTCAAGAGGCCTAAGGCAAGGAGACCCACTCTCCCCTTTTCTTTTCATAATCATGACAGAAGCTTTGGGTAGATGGATAGATAAAGCAAGAGGTTCAGGTTGGATTGAGGGTCTCCAAGTCACCAGCTCTCTCCCACCGGTCACCTATCAACAATTTGTTGATGACACGATGTTGTTTGGAATGGATTTTCTTAGAGAAGCAAGGAGGCTAAAAGGTATATATAAGTACTCCTGTACCTCGAGTCAGGTTTTGAATTTAACCAAGTTGGAAGCCTTTTTCTTCAATATTAGTAACATTTTGGAAAATCAAATTTTAAGGTGTGCAAGTTTCAAAAGAGGGGAGTTACCGTGCTAGTACTTAGGCCTTCCTTTGGCAAAAGGGACCCAACATGGCACTATTTGGAACTCTCTGATAGAGAAAGTGAAAGAAAAATTGTCCACTTGGAAAAGTCGTTGGCTCTCATGGGCAAGGAGGTTGACAATGCTAAAATCAGTTATTGTAGGGCTTCCCATCTACATGATCTCTTTCCTTTAGATGTTAGTTGGAGCCAACAAATAAATCAATAAATCAATGAAAAAAATATTCTGGAATGGAAGTGGGGATCAACTTTTTCCCTCTAATCAATTGGCAGAAAGTGTGTGAACAAAGGAAAAATGATGGAGCGGGATTGAATAACTTACTGCTTCAAAACAAATCTCTAGGAGCAAAGTTGGCTCAGACTATTCACTCTTGTCTAGAGTTGAAGTGGGTGAAAATTCTCAAAGCCAAATATCTGGTTAATGAGGAAAATAACTTCTTGAAGGCCAAGCATCTTCCAAATGGTTCTCGAATTTGGAACTTCATTAAGAACTCCAGGGACCTCATAGTGGACTATTTAACCTGGGAAGTCAAAGGTGGTGATGATGTTTTCTTTTGGGAAGACTCATGGGAAGGTAATCTCGTTCTGGCCAAGGATCCAACTCTAGCTCGGATTAAGGCAAAGGCTAAATAGGTATGGGGAGAAAAAATCAGGGATTAAATTGATGTTTAGTTGGGCTCACAAAATGGATTCTATAGCTGGAAGCCTCTTAGCCAACTAAATTTGGAGGCCCATGAAGTGGAAGGTTTTGAGCGGCTTCTAAAGTGTCAGCGTGCCTGGAAGAGGACGGGAAGGGATACTATCCATTGGAATCCTCCAACCAATGGAACTTATTCGACTAAGATTGGTTATGCAATCTTAGCATCCTTAGAGCATAATGTTTCAAGACTTCTAACTAAATTATGTCAAAGAATAGAGCCTGCTTACCCAAGGATGGAATTTTCACCTGGGCAACGACTCAGGGCAAGATATTGATTGGAGATAGATTTTCAAGGCTTGGTTATTATGGCCCTTCAAGGTGTGCCCTGTGCAAATGCAATGATGAATCAATGGACCATTTACTTCTCAATTGTCCGTTTATGCATGCTATTTGGGATTGGTTGTGTTCTAAATTACAGTGGAAATCTGCCCCTCTTGAAAAGTTGGTCGACTGGCTGATTTCCTGGCCTGCACCCCTAAGACACTCTCTGTTTGGTGATCTTTGGCTTATGTGTCCCTCGATAGTCCTCTGGGAGATATGGAAAGAAAGGAACAAAATAATTTTTAAGGAGAAAGACTTTCAATTCCTAGACTACAATTTAAAATTGAGGCGTGCATAATTGAGTGCTTTAATGCAAGGCTCGAAGGTATGAACCCCAAGGTGAGGAATTTTTCAGTTTGGGATTCCTTCATCCTGAATAATTGGTTTGGTAGTAAATCTCCTGCTATTGTGGGGAGGGGTAGAGTAGAGACGACTGAAGATCGAAGCAAGGTGGTGTGGAGGCCACTTGACCCAGTATGTGTTAAAAATTGAATTTCGATGGTGCTTCCAAGGGAAATCCTGGACCCTTGGGAGTAGGATGTATAGTGAGGAATAGTGATGGGGAAGTCCTGGGCTCTTTGGCAGCTACTCTCCCCAAGGGGACTAATAATGAGGTGGAGATCTAAGCTCTTATACTGGTTCTAAATCTATGTAGGGAACTCAAAGTAAGGTGATAATTGAAGGGGATTCATCCTTAGTAATCAATGCTCTGAGAGCAAGGAAAATTCTGAATTGGAAGTTGGCAGATAAGTTGGAGATCGCTCTAGGATGATTAGCTGACTTCAATCAAGTAATGTTCAATCACATCTTAAGAGAGGGGAACATGGAGGCAGATCATTTATCAAATTTTGGCATGGTAGGTCCAGACTGGAAAGTGATTAATAAAGTTACTAATAGCAGTCGGAGGCTAGGTGGGCAACCCTCCATGTCGATGGAGGGGATCCAAGGGCACAAGATTATGCACTTACATGGGCTTCGTTTAGTGTAGTCGTTGGTCGAATGTGTGAGAAAGTAGGAAAAGACATATGGCTCGCAAGTTGGTGTACCTTGTTTACGATGAGTACATGTAATGAAGATAGCTGACAGGGATTGCACATTTCAAGACAAGTTAGAAATTATAGGTTAGGGTTGTGGGACGACTGAGCATGCGAAGGACAGGATTACCTTGCATAGTAATTATGTCTAGCTCACGTGAAGCAAATTTGGCTTTAATGTCATGGGAATTATTTATAGGAGTGGCGATCGATAGGTTGGTAAAGTGTGGTTGGAAGGCTGTTTGTGTAGTTCATTCTACGTGTGGGCTACGAAGCAGAGCGTGGCTCTTGGAGGCTTATAGGATGGCTTCGAGCAGTAGGACCAAGTCAAAATTCATCATCTCTGTTTTGGTAGAAGGGGTGGAGACGTTCGGGGCAGATACTCCCATCTCTCTGCAAGCAACAAAGGGACAAGGAGCATTTAGAGCGATAACATACCAGAGGCTTAAGAGAATTTTGATGGACTCAAATTCCTTGGTTCTAGTAGTGGTTAAAATGGTCTTAAGGAAAGGCCATCTGGAGCACAAGGAGTTCTTGAGAGATAATGCACATATCTCCTCACGCTTCCTTGCCTCAGTGTTGGACAATGATGTCTCTAAAGTGGAGACAAAGGGTATGCTGGAGCGTCTGTTTCAAGTAGATTTGTTGGGTGACCTAGAGGAGACGCCGAAGGCAACCATAGTGGGCAAAGGAATCCTGTGGCCTATGGATTTGGAGCTTCTCTAGAATACAAATGAGGCTGTCAAATTCTTTCTTTTTCTCCTGGATTTGAAAAGCGTAGAGCTCATGAGGCACAAAATGGTGGCGACAATGGCAGTGGAATTTATGAAAAGAAAGCTCGGGTTGGTGGAGACAAATGACATGGAATGGGTGGAGGATTTCGACTCCTTCGCTAAGATCAACGATTTTTTGTAATGGGCGCCCCTGGTGTTGTTTTAATTTTTGCTTCTTTTGGGTTGCAGTGATAAGTTTTAGTTAAAACGTTAATTGGGTCTTAGTCATTTTCAATCATATATACCTTGCAATGGGAATGGAAGTATTAGTTTTTGTTGATTTTGGCTCAATTGGTGAAGGTTTCTCCTGCATCAGAAGATGTACTGAATGGCTTTTAATTATCAATATAATATACCTAACCCTTATGTATAAAAAAAAAACTCAAATATAAATAAGAAGAAAATAAAAATAAACACAATCAAATTCTTTTCTAAATAATGATCTTAGAATTATTATTTTTTTATCTAACTATAAAATCTACCAAATTCACCAAGATTATATGAATAAAAACATCAAAATAATACTAATATCTTATCTTCCAAACAAATTAAACAATTTAAAATAAATAATAATATTATATCATCATAAATTTATAAAACACAAATACAATTATTTAAATTTAATATAATATAATATCTGCCTTAGCCCTTAGCTAGTCATTTTCTTCTTTGTTTCTTTTTAATGTAAGAACACAACCAACCATATCAACTATGCATCACTTTTATTTATCTTTTAAAAAATAAATCTAGAAAGTTAAAAATTTAAATATTTTTTATCAAATCATTTTTATAAACATTTTTTTATATATTAAATAAATAATATTTTAAGAAGTAAATATATTTATAATAAAGATAATAAGAGGTAGATTTAGTATGTTATTTTTGTCAATCATATTATATTAATGAATCTTTGTTCAAGAATATATAATAAGTATATAAGTGTGAAGTTTTAAGTTATTCTTATCGATTTATAGAGCATGAGTAATGATTGACTAGATATCATCTTTCATGATTATGAATGGTCCACTTATCACTCATTGCATTTAGGTGATGCTCACTCCAATAAATATTCCTTGAACATCACTTAAATACAATAAATATTAAATAAATCACAAACACCTCTGCACATGACAAAACGCTACTTGAACATCACTTAAATACAATAAACACTCCTTAAACATTGTCAAAATACAACCAGTAACAACTACTTCAAATACTACCAAATAATCAATAGATATAAGTCTTGAGTCTTATTGACTAAATACTACATGTTTACATCATTTTAAAACTATTATACACACATTTAACCAATAAAATTATTAATATTTATTTATACTAATAATTTGGTAATAATCTTAGATATTATTTATAACAAAGAAACTACTTTAAAAATATTTTAATGAGCAAATATTAATAATTAGAATAATTTTCATTCTTATATTACAAATAACGAGTGACATTAATGATACAATTACACTTAGAAGTGGAAACATTATAAATCTAATTCATATTATAAAAGACTATCTATCAAACAATTGACAAAACTATCAACCAAACTAAGTATCCAAAATTAGTGGTAATAACTACTTTATTACACTAATTTGAAATCCAATAAATTAATAAAGTTTAATAAGAAATTTAAACGACTATAATTTGAGAAAAGAACAATGATAAAATAAAGACAATACACAACAAATGATAACAAAGTTCACCCCTCTTGGGCTACGTCTCTAGGTCCACTTCAAACAAGGAACAATCCATTAAAAATGATGAAAAACACATCAAAATGTCTTCTTTACATAAAAAATGGCTTCCATTCTACAAAAGAGTCTTGATGTTCTTCTAGGAAGGAAAAAACATTATTTTCACAATCTATAACAATCTCTTCCTACAGGAATGAACACAATTTTGTCTTTTCCCCAATATTGGGTCGTGCTATTCAAATACATTTTCCTGCCCTTAATATTGAGTGTAAAGAAATGGTGTAGCAGTTAAGCCATTAAATTTTTGCATGAGAGGTAAAACATTTTGGAGAAGATCTTGGGTTGAAATCCACTCAAATTTGCTCCATAAATAAATCTGCCAACAAACTTCCAATGTGCCCAACATGCTTTCTATTGGTCCAAGTGGTAGTTGTTGGTTGGTCCTTGTGGCATCCTTTGATGCATCCATGTGGTGCCATCGATTTCTAATTCTGCCATGTGTCAATTTCTCACCATGACATGTGTCATTTTATTGCCATGCCACATGTCATCCTCATCATGCCACGTGCCAATTTGGAGTGTTCCACATGTCAATGTGCCCATGTTTTGCCTTCAACTCCTAAAGGCCATAACTTTTTCATATGACGTTAGTTTGAGCCCATTCAAAATGCATTGGAAATCTCTTGGCGAGCTCTACGACATGGAAACCTTTTCATCAACATTGAATGAATGAATGAAGGAATTTTAATAATGTCCATGAGACCAAGTGGTCTAAGGGACTCAAATGACCAACACTAACAAGTTTTCAAGCTCTTCTCGATGCCAACTCTTCTACTATGAATCTTGATCAAAATGTTTGTCGTCTTGTGAAGTCTTGCCTCCTCAAATAGCTCATTCAGACCACTCACTTTCAAATTGTCTTCAAATTGAATACAAATATCCTCATATGCTGCACAATCGAGGATGAAGTGCCGCTAAGTCTCAATCACCCCTTTGTTGCAGAAAATGCAAGTTCCTTCTTCCCATTCTTCCTTGGGGTCCTTCCATTTGCCATCTCATGTCTAAGATGATGAGACTCGATCCTCAACCGTGCCACTAATATTTTAGCTTTTCCCTTAATTGCATCCTTCAAGTAAGCTTTGTTATCGTGTTCCCATTTGGGGTTGAATTCTTTGACATAGTGCACTTTTTTGCGACCAATCTAATTTGTCCACATGGCAGTCCCGAACTTTTCTAACACAAACTTTTTTATCTCTTCGATAATGTCAAGACATTCATGCAATTGAATGTTCCACTTGCTTAAACACTTGTTGTTCTGCTTCATCCAAGTCTTTTTCTTACGTTTTAACTCTTGCTCAACAACCAACTTGGGCCAACAATACCTATCCATGTTATCAACCTTATTTAAATAGTTTAGCAAACGAATTATTGCTGATACTTTCATTGAAAAAATACCCGCTTGAGAAAAAAAATCTCATAGAAGATTGTTGATTTAACCTTGAGACTTACCATCAATTTAGATTAGTTGTGGGAATCGTGTGGATCACTAAGATTATATAGAACATAATCACCTAGAAACAATTTCATATAATATGAAACAATAATATATAATTTTAAATCCATCCAACGAATGAAAAAAACTCCCGAACACAATACCTAATTTTAAAAAATTTATTTTAATATTTTAATATTTCAAAAAACATCTTAACGGTTCTCCTCAACTGCGAATGCCCGCGTAATATCTATTGGTAAAAACAGCGAACAACTTTGCCGCTCAAACCAGGGGTTGTTTGAATTATGATATTCAACATGGACAAGAATAACAATGGCTTCTAAGAAGAGACGAAAAACAGACTGTACAAAAACCCCGCACATTTCCAGGCCTCGAAGATCCTGTTGCTCCTACGCTTCATCACCTACCGTAAAGCAAAATCTAGCCGTCCAATACCCTCAACCAAATAATCCGTTGATTGATAACCAGAATCAAAATGATGGCCACCTTAGAGTTAAGAACAGCTTTAGTACTCCAACCACTGTTTTACCTGCTGTAGGATGTTACCGGAATCCCCAGTGTGCTGAAGATGGTGGTCAGAATAATAAGGTTTACAGCAAATGCCGTGAAAGGGAAGGAACAAGTTTGCAGGTGACCTCCAGTTGTCCTCCGCTGGGAAGGGGTTCTGTTAAAAGGTATGTCTGTTAACGAAACGAATAAGGTATTCTTGATATTTAATATTTTATGGAGTTAGGGTTTTAATTGAGAGTTTTGGACACAATTAGGTGAGCTAAAGAGGCAATCTCTTTCATTATTTTTTCTTTAAGTTAGCGCCTCTGTTTTGGGAGCTCCGTCCCTTAGTTAAAAAACAAGTTGCGGCATTCACATTCAACAAGCTTCGAGATTGTGTTTTGAATGGCATTTGAACATCAAAACTTCCCATTGCTTGTGATGGTCCCGACCTATTTTGATCATTTGCGGGCATTAGTAGGTTCTTTCTTTTTCTGAACCTTCTTTTCTTCATGTAAGCAGGTTAACTGTTGAACTTAATAAATTATTGATATGCTCACATGTTTTTTATGGGGCATCGATGAGTTGGCTTGATTGTGGATACGCCCTTTGAAAATTTACAGAGTTGGCCTCCAAATACTATGCTGTAGATGCTAGGTTTTAAATTACAAGTACATTCTCGTCATTTTATCAGTGAAAACGAACCGGAACACCCCCAAGGTTACTATGTTAGCTAAGAATTTTGTCACTATCCCATTCCTTAATCCCTGTTCAAATTTATTACGGTCCAATTTAATTATTTAAGGCTATGGCTTTCTTGTTAACGGTACAAGCATACTTATCAAAAAAGTTTCTGAATCTTTTTGTTTGAATTGTCAAATGCATAAAAGAAGATTAATATGTTAAAGTAGATGCAAGTATCAAGCAGAAACGTTTCATGCTTTCAAAGAGCCACGCGAGGTGAGATACTGGAAGAATCATGTGTTGTGGGGATGTGACAATATGCAGGTGCCAGTGATTTGTTCCAGTGGATTGGGAACTCCATAAATCAACCGATATATGGTTAAATAATGGTTGCTTCCACTTGTTGTGACCTATTTCACACATCGCCCCATCGCAAATGGGGACCCCCAAGTTTGGTTCCGCCCTCTGCGCGACGTCTTTGAGAGTCTTGAATTTAGATAAAATTTTGAAAGTCAGTCTGGCTAAGTTGAGATTTTGAACTCGTTTTTGGGCCTTAACATCATGGAAGTGCTTAGAAGACCCGGTGGACGAAGATCGCCATTGCTTTCGGTCGTTTCTGACACTTCCTATTTTTTAGGGAATCTGCTTTTTTGCTTTTTGCTTTTTTGATTTTTGGCATTTTTAGGCCATTCCGGAGTCCCTATTTTGCTTTTTCTATTTTTGGAAAGTTTCTATTTTGGGAAAAAGTTTCTATTCTTGGAACCCACAGAGCAGAAAATCAATGTGTCTTCGGAAAACAAGAAAATCAAGGCAAAATGTAAAAAGTTTGAAAATTGGCAAGGAATTTTTGAAAAATGTCTAAGTCTGAGAATGGCGCCATCAAGAGAGGAATGGCATGGAAAAGTCAAGGTCCGCCCTACCTTTGGCATGCCAAAGGTAGGCACTGGCGAGGAATTCATCAAGTCCGCCATGGCATGAGGAAGCCAAAGTCCGCCCAAGATGATAGGGAGAGGCGCATGGCACAAAGAAGCTGAAGTCCGCCATAAGCATAAAGTTTGCCAAGTCCGCCATAAGCATGAAGGTTGCAAAGTCCGCCCTTGGCACAAGGAACTCAAAGTCCGCCCAGCAAGGTAGGAAGTGCGCCATATGGAAAGTGGCATAGAGAAGTCAAAGTCCGCCCCTAGTGAAATTGGCATAAAACTCATGAAGTCCGCCCAGCCTAAGGAAAATGGCACAAAAGGTTCGAAGTCCGCCCTTAAGGAAAATGGCATAAAATTCATGAAGTCCGCCCAGCCTTAGAGGAAAATGGCATAAAATTCATGAAGTCCGCCCAGCCTAAGGAAAATGGCATAAAATTCATGAAGTCCGCCCAGCCTTAGAGGAAATGGCATGAAAAACACAAAGTCCGCCCCCAAGAAGTGTGGAGAAGGGTAAAACATGAAGGGGTGTGCTCCAAGGTGTTTGGAAAGGGGTAAAATTGCAAGATAATTCATTGAAAATTGAATTAAATGATGGAAACAAGTGAAATTTTCCGTTGGACAAGGCACAAATAAAATTCGCCATGGCAAGGAAAATCTAAGACCAATGGATGATAAAATACGCCATAGGCAAGGAATTATAAGACATTCGCCCAATTCTTGAAGAGAAAATTATCCTAAGGCATGAAAAACGGAGAAATGTCTAGAAGAAGAAGAGGTTTTGGCCGGCATAAAAATCACGCCCCAGCACAACGGAGTGAAATTTTTTGGCACAAAATGAAGAGTGCTTGGCAGAGCAAACATGAAGTCCGCCCCTCTCAGCTTGGAAAATTCCTAAAGCGCTAGTAAAAAAATGGCAAAGTGGCAGAGGTCTCCAGGTTCGCCCAACCCAGAAGATGAATCATTCGGCTAAAATAAAAATGTCCAGAGAGGTCAGAACTCCGCCTAGAGAATTAAAATTTGGCAGATGAGCTATTGAGCACATTTTGGCTAGGCAGACAATTTAAAAAGAGATATTTTGCCTCTGACGAACGAAATTAGCCATGTATCAAGATTAAACGGGTTGGAATTTAATATTTTAATATTTTTAATTATTTCCCTGACACTTAGGAAATTTTAATTAAAAATTCAAAATCCGGAGATTATTTGGAAGATTAAACTAGTCTGCCTTAGATAAGTTTAAACTTTGCCACGTTCGGAGGATTTAAAACGCGTTGGAAAAATAATTTTGGAAAATTAATTTAATATATTTTCCAACACTTAGTCAATTTTCCTTGAGAAAATTCGAAAATCTCAGCAGAGATGGCACAAAGACGAAAGTTAGAAACTTGCCTCGATAACTGAAAGTGAAATTAGAAGTTTGCTAATCCGAGGAGAAAACGTTTCTAAAAATTGGAAGAAAATCAAAAGAAAGAAAGCAATGCCTTGAGGAAAATCGCACTTCTCAGCCATAAAATGAGTTTCAGCAACTCATTTCTTCACAAATTCCGGCTGAGAAGCAACTATCTCTCTCGAATCTTTAGGAAAACGTTCTCGAAGGAGAAGTTTGTGAGAATAACATCATTGTGAGAATCGAGATAGCATTCTCTTATTGAAAGACGTGATTTTTGAGAGGAGTAATTTATTTCTTGGCTGAAATCGTACTTCCAGCATAGTGGCGCACTTCTTCTGGCAGATTTCTTTGAATTTTTAAATTCATTTGCAGCCACAACGTGATCTTTGAGGTTTGGAAGTTAATCGACAACGCATTTGCGCTGTGTTTCTATCTTCTACTTCGTTTCCGGCACAAATTTCATTCATGATAGGCGAATTTAATTACTTTCAGCTTGCTTTTTGACAGAAATTTTAATTTAATAAGGCTGAAAGTGCGATTTTGTCTAGGCTATACCCCGAAACTCATTAATTCTTAAATGATATTGTATTAATGTTAAGTATCTTGTGCTTGCAGGCTGCCGATCGATCAAAGCGAAATATCCAGGCAGGCACAGATGAAGTTTGCAAGTAAAGGATCGCAGCCAGAGACCAGAATAAAGTCTAAGTGGAAAAATGTCTCAGACACTGATCTTGGCCACATCGATCTCGTGGAATTTAAAAAGAGGATATATGGACACAACGGACCCTTACCAACGCCTGCAGCTAGAAGGATAGTGAGAAATGGCATATTTCAAGCTGCCGGATTCCAGCCTGCACTTTGCTGTGCTGAACTGATGGTGGAGTGTGCACTTCACTATGATGCTGAGTCAAGGCGGATTGTGGCGCCTGATGGGAGAGTGTTGGCACATCTGACAGAGGTGGCCATTCAGGAAGCCTTCGGCATTCCGGCATATCCTAAAACTGTCTACAAGACCAAGGAAGATGCTCAGAAGCTATATGACAAAAATCCCGATCTTTGTGCCGCCAACCTTAACAAATTTTGGCTGGATAAGCCTAGACCGTCCTTTAAGAAGATGCCCAAGAAGTTGATGCGCACGGACTTCAAGGAGGACTATGGAGATATTATTATCTTGCTGAACAGAGTGGCAGGCAGTCCCTCGGGAGCACCCTTTGAGCCGTGGATGTATTACTTCATTGAGGACCTCACAGAAGGTGTCAAAATGTTCAACTGGGCTAGGATGATAAGCAATAATCTTCACCACCAGCTTATCAATCTAGAGAAGACCAAAACGTTTCATATGGGTTCTTACGTCGTCTATATGTTGGCCAGAACTTACAGATATGCAGGCTTGATCTGCAAAGGCACGGTTGGCAGTAAGGAGAACGAGCTAAAACCTTATGACTGTTACCCACAACTCCAGCTGAGGGAGAAGGCGCATTTTAGACGAGCCCACGACGCGTTCCTGATGTACATCACCAGGATACTCCAGGGAGGGACGCATCAGCGGCTGACACATGAAGCCAAAAGCCTAATCGGTAAATACGGGTCTTGGTTTATCCAGTATCCAAGATTTACGTATATCAGAATTCAAGGATTCACTGGAAGCCCGTACCGTCTGCCCATCTTCCCCACGAATAAGATGGTCCTGCTCGAAGTGTTGAGGCAGTTAGAAGATTTTCAGGGTCTTCAAAGAGCAAAGCAAAAGGCGGCAGTTACTTTTCCCTTCTTTATAGGGAACATGTTGGAGTCGTGTCCGTCATCACAGGCAGCTGACAGTGCCAGAATCGAGATACAGCATTACCCTTTCTCTCCATATCCGGCCAGAAATCACTACGACCCCCATCACCACATCAAAATGGTGGATGGAAGGAGGTACAAGCATAGGGTCGAACTGGAGGACTATTGGGCAAATGCTGCGGATGAATTTGAGGTCAGACGGAGGATGTGGTCCAGATTACCTCTCAGCTTAATCAGGGCAACAGAATTTTGTCACGTGCCAGATCAGTTGGAGGAGGACGAGAATCAGACGCAACCGCGCTTCGATGAGAATTCAGCTTTGCCCGCTGTCCAGTGGTCAGAAGCAGAGCATGCTGACTTGAACGTCTTGATGAGGCCTGTCATCAAGTTTACTCAGTGGTGGGTTGATCAACGAGTTCAAGAATTAAGGCGCCAGAAGATAACCCTGACCTATGATATGCTAAGCGAGGCAGAGTCTTATTCTTCCAATGCGGGAGCATCACAGGACCTCCCAGTGATAGAGGCCACCACATCTAGGAAAAGAAAAGAAATAGTTGCAGGCAAAGAGCCGGTCCAGAAACAGGTAAAGATGAAACCTTCTCAATCGGCCGCCTCCAGAAATATTGAGGAGATACTGGCTACCGCCGATGCTTCACTAGCAGATATGAGGGATCCTTCTCCGATTCCTGAAAACAACGCGGAGCTTCAGCCAGATGAGGATGCGCCACCTTCTCCCACGGGCACCGAAATATTGGAGTCGGATGACGACAATGTGGGCACCCAAGATGAGGATTTTCAGGAAGGGATGATTTCAGCCCTTAGGGGAATTGTAGACGTTCCTGATAGAGAAGGCGTGCCGGAAGAAGACGGTGTTGAGCAGCTTACGATACCGGATTGGCTGAAGGAGAGGCTAAAGGTACAAGTGCCGGCAGATGAACCAGAAGAGGATGATACGGCAAACTTTTTGGCCAGACTGTCTCAAACCGTGCCCAAAAAGTCGGCGAAGAAATTCTCCAGCATACAGAGAGACGAGGCCGGCAACAGGACAGTGCAAATCGCCGTGCCTACAGTGGACAAGCCACAGGAGGATATGGCTCCACAGGATTACGCCATCACGACCATTGACTTGGGTCCAACCACTAAGGGCCAAGAAATGGAAGATTTGGACAATTCTGTGTCCGCCATCAAATCAAGGTTGGCGAAGGAGGTAGCCAGAAGGAAGGAGTGCCAATTAGAGATTGAGCGCTTAAGGGAATATATTCAACACTTGATCAAGCCACTTGATCAGGACACTACGGCAGCTCCTCTACTTCCGAACTCTTCGCAGGAGGCCATTAAAGAAATGGAAGAAAACAGGCTCACGGTTCAGGAGGCCAAAGAATGGATAGCCGTAAAGGGGACTGAAGCTGAGACATTTGTGGAGCGGCTAACTTTGGTTTATGGCCAGGCCACTGCCTTGCTTTCTAGGTTCGCTTCTTTGGCAGAAGTATGGGACAGCCTTCCAGACGTGCAGGACAGAATAATCCCTTGCCTTAGGATTCTGAAAGGAGTTCCTAAGCAAGAATTGATAGAGGGAGGCGTCATCGCAGCGGGAGCAGCCTATGACTTCCACACTTGGTATTGGGCCTTGACGGCACGAGGTGAAGTCTTGGAGAGGGTTAAGATTGACGGCATCAGACTGGAGGAACAGGTCAAGGAAGTTCAGGCCAAAATCCTCAACATAATTGCCGATGTCCTGGATAAAGAGGCGCTGCGAGAGAATGACCTGCAGTTGGAAGTTTTGAAGAAAAGTGTCCAGGAAAATATCTTCTACATCACTGGGCCCATCTTGAGGCAGGACTGGGCCAAATTGGCGAACTTCTTGAGCATCAAAGAATCCTTTGAGAAGACGGAACCAGAGTGGGAGGAGACCTTCGCCAGATGCGCCGAGAGCATGGATGGGCTTGAATTCAGAATCGGCATGCTTCCGCAGGTTACCATGGACGAGGTTGCCTCGATCGTGTCCAGATTCGGCGAATACACGGCAGCTCGAGAGGATCGGGATACAGTCCCTTGAAAATAGCTCCTATTGCCAACTCATTGCTGTTCATTGCCAAGTTAACTGAAGTTATTTTGGGAAACCCTAATTAGGGTTTCGTTTGTTAAATCTTGACCGTCGGCTCATTTTTAATCTGAGCCATTTATTCCATTTATGAAACTCTATATAAACTCATTGGCCCTCATTTGTAATGTGTGAAGTGAGTAATAAAAGATTGTTGCGACGAAACTATTTCCGTTTATAAAAGCTCTTGTGCATGATTTGCTAAGAACAACTTTTATTTTCAAGTAGTATGCAAGGTTGAATATTTCTCCTTCAACACTTAGAGTAGAATTAGAATAGCATTTCATTACATGTTGGTTAGATGAATGATAGATTTGATCGCAGTGGCGGATAAAATTTTGCTCATACTTTTGTCGAGTGGATGATTTGCATTTGACGTGTAAAGTTAGTCTGAGCCATTAAATCGTGGATGCTTAACTTCTGTTTGTCTTGATTATCAATTCGAACATGAAAACCATTATCACCTCCGTTGAAGATTGCACCCGCTTCGCGTAGTTGTCCGAAGGAGGCGAAACGAAGTGTGGTTACCCATTTTGTCTACTCACTGCTGTCTCTTGAATTCTTAGGCGTAGTTTAGATCTCTAAACCCTTATCCTTTTTTTTATTTTTTTGGAAAATCTGAAGATACCCACCGAAAGAGCCTTCAAGGATAAAACCGTCTAAGTTTTCAACCCGCAAAAAGAGAATTTCATGTAAGTCCCCTTGTGATTACCAGCAATCACAACGCCCACTGGCCTTATCCACATGTCAAGACCTGACCAAAGAAACCTTGGAGTTATTGTATTGCCTACTGGATTTTTGCAAGCACTTTTCAAGAGAGGATAAGAGTGTCCTTTGGGCATTTTTATTCTGTGTTCGGTGGCGTACTCAAAACGCACACCAACACCACTGGAACAAATCATAAAGCAACCACAAAGTCTAATAAATTAATAATTGAAATGATAAATTGTAGAAGAAATGTTCAAATTGTAACAAACTACTGTTCATTAAAACAAAAACCGTCAAATTAACACATTTTTTTTGTAAAATAATAATATAAATAAAGACATTTTCAAATCAAATAATTAAATACACATCATTAAGTAAGCATCATTATAACTCAATGAGAAATAAATTCATTTCATATTTGAATTGAAGTATAATTCATTGGTATTTACATAGATTTATCTTTCAATCAATCCTACACCTTAATCATATAAGGTTTACATTCTTTTCAATATACATATGAATACAAATAGTTTCCTTCATGATCAAGTCTTCAATGATCTTTAATTGCAAGAGGGAAAGCATCATCAAAGTGTTACCTCCAACCATAGATTGATAGTCCTTGACACACCTTTCAACTAAAAATGGCCCTACCTTCACGAGGGCAATGGATATAGGAGTTTGGAATTGTATCATGCCATACAAAATTAGTGTAGAGTATTGACCTTGTTGCATACAATCTACCATACAACCCTAGATACCCTCTAACTAAGTATGACAATTCCCGTTATATCCCTAGGGTTTTAATCAATTTCAAATAATTGGGTTAGGATTAAGTCTCTTGACATGATCAGATTTGCAAAAACCAACAACAAACTACAATGAAGTAACAATGAGTTGAAGCGAGATTACAAACATCAAATTGCACACAGTAATGAGACAATGTGCAACACATAAATTGATTGTAATTCTCTGATATAAGTCTAGATTTGAATTTAAGATTGATTGGAGTAGTGTACAATAATTGAAAAACTACAATAACTAGTTTGATTTGAAATTTGATGTAATTACTAGTTCGCAGACCTTGCAATGGTGTTGTTACAACAATCCTTGTATAGATAGTCTATCATTGGTGACTAAGTAACCAAGAGGTGGCATTTATGGTTTGATGATGGCTTACTATTCCTTGTGTGAATCCTTGACTCTTCCTACAATTTGGCCTTAAATTCAATGGATTCGATATTCACAAGTTTTGTCACCTTGGATTTACAACAATTTTTGCAAAGTGGCCTCAAATGGTAGCGATCTATGGTCAAACCCTAGGATAGGGAATGGGAAAGCTTTATGCTTGCAACTTATCTCCTCACTCCCCTCCTAGTTTGAGTGCTACTCTAGCCCTATGCCACCCTTCTTTAGGTTTCTTGTAATGGAAATTGATTCTTAAGAATTGCAATGATCTCCAAAAATGTCACGATCTGCTCTAGCCAACACTTGGATTAGTCTTGACACAACTGTGAACTGCTAAAGGATGGGCACAACTCTTGAACTTGATTCCAAAATCAGCATCAGTCCCTCTCAACAACCTTGGAATTCACAAACAATGGTGCTCCTCTGACTTGCAACTAACCCTCGAATGTTGACTTGTAAACTTGGTAGCACTTAGCTAGGTTAAATTACATTTCTTTGATCATGAAAAAAATAAAATGGGAAGACTAAGCAAGATTCTAGATTAGGGTTTTTGTCTTGACTTGGATAGGCAGCTAGGGTTTGCATCCTAGTTGACTTGCTTGAGAAGAAACTTCAAAATTATGCCAAAACTCTAGATAAGTGCACTAACTCTTCAAAGCAATATTTATACATTTAGGAATAAGGGCACTAGGGCCCATATATTGAAATTCAAATTTTACTTTATTTTATTTTATATTATTATTAATAATTTAATACTATTAATACTATTAATACTATTATTATTATATAATTATATTATTAGTATTATACTAAAATAAAAATATCTCCCCAATTAAGTGGAGGTGAGATGACAATTCCGACTGAAATGCAACCTATCAAACATAGTGAATTGACAATGCACACAACATTTGCATTACCTTGGCCAAAGGTTTGAAATATAAAATCACATTCTTACACGGATTTATGTGTCATTGTACACACACCTCTTTCTCAAACTTGTCATTAGAAGATCTTAGTGTTTTCACACTAATACGTTAATATTATAGAAAATACGATAGACAAAAAACAATTCAACTAGATTGGGGAATATTCCTGTAATGTCCCCTTTTGGGATTGCCCTAAATCTTGTCCTAGAATCACAAATATAATGTAGTTAGGGTTTTTAACTCACCAATTAAATGCCTTAAGCCAGATAAATCTTGGTTTAGATTTTGCAATTAGGTTAGATGCCATTGGAATATACTTCATATGATCAACATTAATGTCTTATCTATTTAAATCATGTAGATACATAACAGTTTCAAAACTATCTACACATTATCCATAATGCATAGTGGAAGTCTTAATCATAATAGGGTTTGGATGAGAAACATCATAAGTCCTCCCAAAGCTATCCACACCAAGCCCGAGAACATGAGTGTCCTAAACAACCCACCCCTTGGCCCAAGCAACAGGAATGTCCAAACTAAGACAATTCCACCCTTGGGTGGTGTGCTTGGTGGATAAACTTGTATTTTCTTTTCCTATCTATGTTGCTTTATTTGCCCCTCTTATGATTGAAACTCCTTGAATCCATCCTAACAACCAGTCATAGTTTGGCTTGATAGGAAAGCCTTGAAAGGGGTGCTTGTAAACTACTCAACCCACTTATACCCAAGAGCACGAGCGTCCTAGACAACCCACCCCTTGGCCCCAAGCGGCAGGAATGTCTAGACTAAGACAATTCCACCTCGGAGTGGCCTACTTAGCATGGGAGGCCAGTAAACAACATCCTCCTACTTGCTTCCCTCAACCTTACATTTGATTGATCATAGGATAAAGACATAAATAAATAAATAAATAAATAAATATATATATATATATATATATAATCTATTTCTTTTAAAGGAATATAATCTAAACATTGATCCATTACATATTTATATTAAAGAATCATAATTACTTATAAGGCTCAATAATTGCTGCAAGCATCATTATTACATAATCGTATAATATATATATCTATATAAGATCTATATATATATGAAATTATTCCTAATTGATTTACAATAACTACTTGTGCATGAATATATATATTTATTTAGACTTATTTCCCAATATATTTTTGATAATAATATTTTAATCCTATAGACCCCTTATAATTGCTGATCCTTATTCCTTGTTTTCAATCTGCTTTTCAAGTTATATTACATTCCTTCCTTGATGCCCCTCGAAATGATTTTCTCTTCCCTTTAATATCTTCAAGGGTGGGGAAAAAGTTACCTCTTTCCACTAGCATCCTTTCTTTGGCAAAGGACACATCCTTTCAATCTTCCTTAATTGCTGCTTTCAGTTTAACTAATCTGAGCGCTGCCCTTTGGAGACCCTAATTGCCACCTTTTATCTTCTCTTTTAATTGTTGCTTCTAAATACTACCTTTTTTATGGGATCGCTTCTTTGTCTTCATATATCCTGCTCATAAAATCGCTGCCAGGTATATATCTTTCGCTGCCCTTAATAAGATAAAGTCGGCCCATACTAATATAAGGTCACCGTTTACATATAACTAATTCTAATCGCTGCTCATTATCACATAAATCGCTGCACCTGTTTGCTGCACTTGTTACTGATGATAACCATGACTCTTCTGATATCAATCACTCCTTATTGATATGTTTTCGTATCTCATTCGATCATTGCACTATTCTTTTTTGTACGCTAATTTGTTTATGCCGTATATGTATATAGACTAAGGTCAGCCTCCTATGGTTATATTAAGTTTATCTTGCATAAGCATGAGCAAGGTCGGCCACCTATGAGAAATTTAAGTTGATTTTATTAATTTAATTAATTTCATTGCAATTGCAGGGGCATGACAGTCCACCTTGCCCAAGATTGCTTGTCCTCAAGCAATCACAAAATATTAGCTTCAGTTGTGATACTTTGATAGGAATTGGAAATTCTAAACCAAGTGATGATTGTTTTGGTTATGTTTGACCCTATGTCCTTGGAGAGTAGTTGTTAGCATTCTTTGCCTCGATATACTATTGATAAGGTTGATACCATCCTCTAAGGTATGAGGTCACTCTATTGTCTTATGTACTGCTATTTCCCAATATCTCTCAACAACAAAACCAAGATTTTGGAAATTGGCAAGATTTGTTACTTAAGACAAGTTTTCTCTCATTTCATTACCTCAAGGGTCCTAGGCAATGATGCAAATTCTTCGTTACCCCTTGTTGAAATTTAAAATCATGATGGATTGTGGGAATGTTGTGAATATCAAGATCCCACTCCTTTGTGCCAAATCACCTTTGCATTTGTGTAAAGGACCTAGATGTTTGAATGATAACTTCCCTTAGATAAAGTATGTTTCATTTTGTGTAAACATTCAAACAATGTTTGAGGCAAGTTTGTTTCTAATGAGGAGCTTATAGTGTTTTAGTCAAACATCTGTCATTCCCATGAGTAATTAATACTTAAGTACAAATTTATGGGATTGATCAAGTCAATCAAAAAGATGTACAAGCAACAATAGGACTTAAATTTATAGTTTTACCCTATTATCTCATTCATGTTCCATCTTCTAATTCAATTGGAGGTTATCGCTCTTCTTTGTCATATCTCCATGTTTGTTACTAAATTTATTTTCATATCTTGGGAAAGTACTTGATTTATTAAATCATATCAATTTATCCCAAGGTTGAACGGTGAAAATGATCGTGGGTTGTGGGTTATGGGCTCATAATGTAACTTAGCATAAGCTTATGTAACAATTTTGTTGTATTTTGATTTGTATCAAATTTATCTAAGGTGCCTAATATTGAAGTCCTTTTAATCCTGAATGTGGAGCTACTTTGATCAAGGATAGGACTTGGGAGGAGAAGACCCCCGGATAGATTTATTCCTTTATATCCATTTCTTGTAGGAGTCATCCCCTTCGCAAATGAATCACTGCCCTTCTTTATAAAAGAGTCATAGTCTTTTCTATTCGAAGGGTCACAACTATTCGCCTTTGAAGAATCACAACCTTTCATATTAGGAGTCACAACCTCCCTCATATCATCACTATTTGTAAGAACCTAAATTAATTTATTTGCAACATTGCTTAAGGTTCTGTTTTTAATTGAATTCTTCAATGATGTTATTGATGTCTTTCTCAAATGAAATGCTCTCCCTTTTATATCACAAGTTTGAGGGGGTCACACCTTTTCACTTAAATAGTTACAAATCTTCATTTTTGCATTTGGATACTAATAATAATAATTCATAATTCAATTTTAGATAAGTTAATTTTGTTAGTGTTTCTCAACTCATGAAGCATTTTGACAGGCAAGGTTTTTAACATTTTCATAAAACAATCATATGGAGTCATCTTGTTGAAGACATATCTAGCATGAAGCAAACACATAGATATACACAATACATGAAGTATACATATAAATACATGAAGCATGACACATATACGTGAATACATGTAATACATGAAGCATACATATGAAGCATGAAGCATGCATGTGAATACATGTAATACATGAAGTATACACAGGAAGCATGAAGCATATGTGTGAATACACGTAATACATGAAGCATGCATATAAATACACGTAAGTCATGAAGTATACGCATCAATACACATAAGTCACAAAGTACACTCGTGAATACACATGAGTCGCACAATATACACATGAATATGCGCAAGTTGCATTAATACATGTAAGCCACGAAGTATACACATGAATACACAAAGTCACCAAGTACACACATGAATACACATAAGTCACAAGTATGCACGTAAGTCATGAAGTATACACATGTATTAACACAACAATAAACACCAATACAATGGCTACTCTGGATGACAATTTGTATTAACATTGGACATGCTCATCAAATGAAAAATTTGTCCTGTTGTCCGCTTGTATATACAAGATCCATTTGTTGCTAATGGTAAAGACAACGTAATGTGTTGTTTAACCACTTTATTCTTTGAGATCTCTTGTCACAGTTTTAGGCACAATTATAGGAAAAAGCTAGAATTATTGCTAATTTACTAGCAATAATTACTAATCTTGAATTGATTCCAAGCCATCCCCATTGATTCTCTATGCCTCCAACAACTTAATGAAATGGTTTTAGGAACTAAGAATAAGCAATCAAAGATAACCATTTTGGCATGAGCACCTTCTAAAAGAAACCTTAGCCCAACAACAATTTGTTCAAAAAATAGGTTGATGAAAAAAATTCATGGGTGCAAGTGGTAAGGGAAATAAATCATATCTAGTCGAGGAAATTTTTGTTCGAGCAAAGTTTGAAGTAGAAAAGACTCATCAAACCAAGCCACTAAACTTGTCTGTTCATGGCCTCCCTAAACTAGTTGATCCCTTACATGTAGGTCATACTTTCTTGTATGAACCTTTGGACTTGAATGATATCTCCCTTAAAGAAAAATGGATATTGTTGGATATCACCGTTGTCATCCAATTCCAAACTATATGAGAGAATTTGCAAGCTCTTCAAGCAAAATAAGAACTCTTTTTCGTCTTGCAAAAAGTTTATGTTGATGCAAATCTCACATGATCCCAAGTGGAAGAACTTCAAAAAGCTTGTATTTAGGTTGTTGTTGCTAGGAAATAAAACAAGTGGGTGTTATTAGGCATTTTAGTGTTGTTTTTCATGATTCTCCCCCTCTTGGGAGGTCATGCCTTTGACCTTAGCATGATGATGACCTTTGGTCTTGGTGGTTGGTGGCAACATCTCCATTGCTTGTTGGAATTATAATGGCATTATATGGTCTTCTACATGTACCTTCTAGGGTGATATTGCTTCTTGTGATCTCATCTTCCTCATTGAGATCCTTGAGAGCCTTGAATGGACCCTCCCTCCAATTGCGAGATGCTTGTGGGTTTTGTCTTCTCATCATGATACTCACAAATTAGGTGGAGTTTGTGGTTTTGGTGGTGTAGCTTGCCTCATTCAAGATAGCCTTAGGTCTAGAGTTTCACTTATGGGTTTTGATGTCCACTGTAGATACATATGGCTATAGGTTTAGAGGGGTCCACCTTCTCCTTGTGAGCAACATGCTACTTGACCTTGCCAATACCTTGACCTCTATCTCGATATCTCATAGTTTTCCACTATTGGTGATATCACTCTTTTGGATGATTTCAATGCTTATACAAGGAATTTGGTTTACAAAGAACCTTGGCAGACATGAATTCTACAATTACGGACTATGGGAGACACCATCTTAGTTGGGTGAATCTTAGACCCTCCACATTCTTAATAGGCTTCCTTAATTCCTCGATTATGGTATTTTCATTTTCTTTGCCCATGGTGGTGTGCGAGCGTTGTGGAGAATGTCCCCACTGGTAAGGCCCTCATCCTCCACATCTTTGTCTTTCTTGTTTCTCCTTAGCTCCCCCTTGTTGACCATGCGATCTTTACAATCACCCTCCATATTGGTTCTCACTCCTCTCCCCCCATCCTCTTGCACTCCACACCCCAACATTAGATGTAACACAATCTGCTTTGATGGTGATTGCACCATTGATTATTGGGTTCTATTCCTCCCCTTTCAACCATTGAATCCATGTATGAATTCTTAAATCAAACCCTTTGGGATATTGCCCTTGACTCCTGTTCCTAGACCACACATTACTCTAGATCCCCTACCCCCATGTATCCTTCCCTTTGAACCAATGGTATGAGGATGAGTGTAAATCCCTTCATTAGAGGCTTCAATTTCCCTTACCCATGATATTCCCTCCATACTCACCATAGGGAATACCATTATCTTGTTTGACGTAAGAAACAAGAGTTATTGCATTTAGATGGCTTGCAATTTTTGATCTCCACCACTCACCTAAGACCTTTTGGTGTATGCTTCTCTTGAGAAAAACTACCATTTTTGACATCACCTCTAGTGCACAAGTCTCTTATGTTAGTTCCCTCAATGATGTTCCCGTCCATCCTATTGCCATTGACCCCACTCCTTGGCCAACCTCCTTTTTCTTCTCCACTTCTTTTGTCAAGAGAGCTATTTTGAAGTTTTGCACTAGCAAACTAGTTGTTTGCAAAGGTCTTCAAATTAATTCATCAAATATGGTGTGGAATCCTTTGCCTTTCCTCATGCCACACTCTTAACGTGGTGGTGTGTTTAGGTGTTCCTCAATCATGGTCTCAACACATCATTCATTCATAAGTTTGGGTATCTCACTATTCTTGGCAATTATAGAATCATTATGATTTGGCATGCTTTTTCCAAACTTTATGCCTCGGTGTTGGACATGTAGCTATTAGGTTACTTGGAAAGATATAATATTAGAGCTAAGGGGTAGGGAGGCTTTAGGAAGAACTACTAGACTATTGACCACATCGTTATACTCCAAGCTATTAAGGAAGTTTGTCATAGGTCTTTTAAAGTCTTTAAGTGATAAAAAGTGCCTACTTACCTAATTTTACCCTTAAGTGATAGAATTGTGAAAATGGTGTGTGTAATGAAGGTTTGTGTGGTTTCAAAAGCCTTAATTTGTGTTTGGTGGCAAGGGCTTTTCCCCTTGACTCCACCACATACTGACCAATAGAGAACTTGGGTGCCCGGGAGGGACCTTAGGTGAACCTAGGGCGAACTTGGGTGAACCTAGGGGGCCCAAGGGCTGCCCAAAACAAAAACAATTTCTTTTTTTTTTCTAAAACATTTTTATAAACAAAAAAGTGCTTACGTACCTAATTTTTCCCTTAAGTGATAAAATTGTGCAAATGACGTGCATCATGAAGGTTTGTGTGGTTTCAAAAGCCTTAATCTGGGTTTGTTGGCAAGGGCTCTACCCCTTGACTCTGCCTTGTATCGTGATAGAGAACACGCCAGGGGTGTTGCCCCCAAACCTCATGAGGGTGGCTACCCCTTGACCCTGTTGGCGTTGTCGCCCTAGACCCCCATAAGGGGTGCTACCCCTCAATCCCATTGGGATCTCCACTCCTAGATCCCCACTAGTTATTAAGATCTCTTGTCATGTAAGAAACCTGTTTGAAATGAGGAGGTGACAAGGAATTGTGATTTAACACTTGAGTGTTTTGACTTAGGTGCTATTGTTGCACAACTTGCCATAAATCTCTTTCGATGAGGCAGCTTGTATAGGGCATGGCTTGTGGAAGTGACATTTTAACTCGTTGTGGTTCAAGTGAAATTAAACCAAATGTTGACTTTGATGCTTTTGATGAAGAGCAATATGAAGATTATTATATATTGATTGTAATTTTCATTGTGTATTGATATTTGGCAAATCAACAATCAATGGATTATGAATTTATGAGTTTTTTCATTTTTGCAAATTATGAGTTATTTAAATATTTTGTTTATTGGCAATGATGAGCATCATTGTTTTATATTATATAATATAATATAATTTTTTAACACAAATATTATATATACATATACATATCTATATACATACATATATATGCATATACATATATATATTTGACCTCGTACCCATACCCAAGGATTTTTTTGCCATACCATCATACCCATTATTTGTACTTGCACCTGCACTCGTATGAGGACTAGTAACTTAGCTTTTCTTCCAAGAATTAGTGGTATTGTGTTTTATATTTTATATGATCTTCTTGAAATGTTTCATCTTGGGAATCTAGTTGGAGAGATTTATTATTTCCATCATTCAAGATGTTAGGTATGTGTTGAGGGTGATTTTAGTCACACATAATGTGTTAGGCAATAAGAGTTTATTGCCTCTCTTGAAAAGTAGTGAGAACTACTCAAATGTTCCTTTCTGTTAGGTCATGACTATGTGGGTAGCACAGTTGTGAGATCAATGTAGTTTCATGAGGGATTTGGAATCTAGATAATTGGAAAATTATATGCAATCACAAAGATAACCTTAACCATTCAAAATAGCAGATTGCATCTCAAAGTATAGTAGATTTAAAATCAATTTATCGCTCTTTCAATACAATGTATAAACCATTTATAAAATAAAGCAAAAAAGGAAGTAGGGTAACAAGAAATAATATAAACCTATCCTAGCCGGACAACAGCAATAAACATTTCATCAATCACTTCTGTGCGCTTAAATGAGAACTTCCAAAACAATTATTAATGTAAATAGCATCACACACATTTACCATTAACAATAGTGCAATTTTTAGAGGAAATAAAATTATTCACAAGATTTTCAGATTTCATATAACCAGAACGTCGTCAAACACACACATATTTGAGAAGAAACCTTACTTAATTCCACATTTTATGAACAAGATCTCATCAATTTGACAATTGTAATTAAAATAAAATGCTCATACCATTACCATTGAAATAGATTCAAATGCATGCAACCTAGGTGTTATCCTTAGATGAACATAACCAAACTTTGCACAAAGATCAACATGCAAATTCCACACTGAGATTGTATTGTTTTGTTGCAAAGATTACATAAAAATTGGGATCCTTTGCAATGACCCAAAATTTAACATATATAGGAAATATTTTTCCCATGATTGTGGATCTTAATAAAAAGTAACTGGAACCAACTCCAACACTTGAGTCTTTTACTAAAATTAAACTGGAAATGCACTAAAAATAAAGTTGGGCTCCACCCAGTTATAGTTTAGTCTTTTGCTAAAGTTAAGGAAAGCATAAAAAAGCAATTAAATAAAACTGAAATCCAACGAGCAGCTCCAAAATTCCCATGCCCTTGTATTTAGGCGTATGATCTATGTATCATCATTTACCATCGCACCTGTGAATGGTGAATCTATACGTGCACAAACACAAAAAAACAAACATATAATTAGCTCATTATGCAAGTTAGATCAACATTCCCCATGAAATTAGTTTGAAGCATGAAAATAAGAAATGAAATGAAGAACACAATAACAAAGCTATCAAATCCTATTCTAATGAGCAAACTCTCAATCCCATGGGAGAATTGGTGCCATTTTGATGTGGAAAATGGCCCTTTCCCAATTCCTTGATGTAAAGTGATGATATTTGGTGATGATTGTTGCTTCTTTGATGAAATTTACCAATAACCTAGCTAAATTGATTGCAAAATATGAAAATGCTATGAACTCAAACGCTAAATGCCTATAGTGATTTTGCTCTTAGTTGATGGATCCAAGATTCAAATGAGAGTCTCCTATAAATAGGAGAGAATGATGGAGGAAGAGGCAAAATGGATGAATGTGGGACAAAAGACCAACCAATGAGAGAAGGCCACTTGTCCACACGTGATTGGAGGAGAAATGAGCACATTTTGATGAATGTGCAAATAAATTTAGTTAGGTGGAATTTGAAATTTGTGAAATGACAAGTTGGAGGGAGAGAAGAATGGAGTAAATGCCACTTGGCTCAAAGCAAAGGACATGTAAGAGGCCTTTAATGCCTTGTTGGATGTACTCATCCCTTTTGGAGGGATTTTCAAATTTGGGGAATATTCCATTATTGATGCCAAGTTGAGAGAAAATAGAGGAATTAATAAATCAATTAAATTGATTTATTGTCCAGTTTGCAAAATCTAGAGGATTTGAGGGATTAGGATTAGGATTAATCAAGATTTGATTAATTTAGATGAAGATTAGCTGATTTGACAATTTGATTTAGATTTTAGGATTTAAATAAATCAAAATGAGATGAATAATGGATTTAGACTTAATTAAAGAAAGTTTGATTTGTTTAATTAAAGAGGATGGTGTTAGATTAAATCAAATAAAGATTAATTAATTTAATTTAAAGGAGATGACTTTAGAGATTAATTAAATAAAGTGAATTATTTAATTAAAAGAGGGACTATAAGATTAATTAAATAAAATGATTTATTTAATTAATTGGAGATGATGACTTAATCAGATAAATTTGATTTATTTAATTAAGGGATGAAATATGATGAATTTAATCGAATAAAGATTAGTTAATTAAATTGATTAGTAAAGGAGATGATTCAGGACGAACTGGTGTTAGTGAAATCAGGATCAAGCGCATGTATATTTTTGCGTGTCTACAATGCCAAACCCTGACATCCTCAATTTGGGGGTTGATCTAGGGAAACACGTCATCCTCAATCTGGGGCGTTTGATCTAGGGAAACACGTCATCCTCAGCAACATGGGACATCTTCAAAAACATTCAGTCAGAATCAACGACATCCACCTTGTCTGTAGTTACTTTGCTAAGTTCTCGGTCCATATTGGCACCACTTCGTTCATTTTTTCCATGGTCGGCCTCTAGTGGAACTAAATTTTGATTTTTTGATTGACGGTGGTCTTCTCCATTTGTTGTTGTACCTTGGCGAAAGATTCCAACTTCTCTTGAAGAGATTGGAGTTTCACCTTTTCGTTGACCATTCTATCAATTCTTTCCTGAGTAACCTATCCTTGCATCAAATCGTGCAATTCCTCGATTATCTTTTAAGGTTCTCTCACTAACACAGGGCTGTCCCAGAATGTACCCCCAAGTCCTCTATTGCTTTACAGATATCATTCATTGCTTTCCTCTCTTGATTCCTGTCATTATTCAATTTACTTTCACATTTATTCAAAATTTTGACTCATAATTCTGTTGCCCTTATGCAAACAAGAATTGACTCTTGTTCTCCATCTTGAATTACCACAACTTTAAGCAATTCTTCTTCTTTAGTCTCATTCATTTGTTGGAGGATTGGGATACACTCCTCCCATACCAACAATTCCTTGTCAATGCTTAAAGTAATTTATTGAGCATGACTATCTTCATCACTGATTGCATGGTATGTTTTGACCAATTGCTTCAAAATTGTTTCTGCCAACTCCAAAAAGTTTTCTTTCCATTGCTGCACAACAGGAATCCATCCATCGGTGTTAGAGGGTCTAACTTCACCTTCCAAGGCAGCTTGGAGTGCAGACTTAGGATCCTTATCACCAACAGGGCCGATGGGATTACTAATGCACGTAGTCAGTTGTTTAACTTGAGCTTTCAGCTCCTCTTTTGTGTTTTCATCTTTTTGCATTCTCTTCAGAATGGTAGAAATTGACATTTGTAAAGACTATTGCTCGCCATCTCTTGTTTGGGCACCCAAATCCACTTGGCGGATTTAGTAATCATAGGTCATCATCTCGGATTCCATTTTGTCCACCAATGGGATTACTGTCTGAGCTATCCTATTACCTTGCTCGTCCATTGAAATAGTATAAATCCTTCGAGCCCTCTTCCTTCTTCCAGGGGACTGGAAGGCCTTTGATAGCATAGTCAAGCTTGGCTCAGGAGTTTCTACATATGTCCTCTATCTTTTCTTAATGGTCTAATTTAACCACACTGGTATTGCGGCAAATGTCTCCCTTGGAGGGGTAGAAACCGTTCTTGTGTCACGAGAAGTATCAATGTTTACCTCTGGTTCCTTTTGAGCAGATTGTTGAGTTTTCTTCTCTTCTTCATGAGTTCTCTCTTGGTGTACTTCTCCTTCAGTTTGGGGCAGTTCCTTAGCAACTTTTTCTTCCGTTTATGGCAGCTTTTCAGCAGTTTTTTCTTCTTGGTTGGCCTCTTGCTCAACTTCTTATTGTTTTAACACCTCATTTTGAGCAATATGCTCATTTGTATTAGGTCCTTTATTCACTTCTTTTTGCAATCCTTCCTCAACATTTATATTTAGTGGAACATCTTTAAACACATCACCAGTTTCCTTTTGCACTTCCTCTTCCCTAGGAAGCTCCTTCTCCATTTCCCTTTCTTCAACATTTTTAGTATGAACACCTTCTTCACCTGTCGAGAGGGAAGAAGTTAGTGGTGGACGCTGAGATGGTTGAATAGGTGTTTCATCCTTTGGAGGTGAGGGAGGGGGAGTTGGCAGTGGTGACTCATGAGGAGTAGAGGAATATGCTTCTTCAGTTGCTTGTTGAGCTACTATTTCTTTGGTTGTTTCCCTCGTTCTCCTTCTACGATATAACCTTTCACCTTCCTTAGGTTCTTCTTCTTCTGAAGCAATGTTTATTGGCCCTATTCCTTTTCTTTTCTTCCCTGCTTCTTTAGCAGGGTCACCCTTGTCTTTCTTCTTGGCTATAGCCACACTAGAGGAAGGTTTCTCTTGTTCTTTCTTTACAGTTGTTCTAGCTGAAGTCTCTCCTTTCTTCTTCTTAGTATCTTTTGGTTTCTCTGGCAATTTAGACATGGAGAAAGGCATATTCAACCAACAAAGAGAGCATGACTCAACCTCTTGAGTTCTAACGTTTATGTTATCATTTTCTTTAATTGAACAATCCACATTGAAAATTGGAATATCAAAGATCTTCTGGGCTGCATAGGCAGGATCCAAAACCTTTCCATCTTCTACTTGTTCTTTGGGAATCGAAACTTTTAGACAATGTCTCATCAGAAATATTGTCAATCGATAATAATCCTTCATTCTCACTTCAAATTCCTCTTCACAGTTTGCCCAATGATCTTCAAGCTTAGGCTCGTGGATGAAGTATGCACCCATCACTTTATTGATCTTCCCAATGGGGTCAAATCTTCCTCGAGCATCATTGTACAAGTCAAAACTATATCTTGCCATCTCAACTTTTGCATTCTTGGCATTTTGTGTGTTTGCACAAGAATACACTCCTATTTGAATTGGAAAACCATATCCATGCTTATGTTTTCCTGCAATCAGTTGTTGCACTTCAATAATTTGTCTACAAACTTCCAACAAAAGCAACTTATCTGATGGATACTGAGGAAGCTTGTATGGAATTTTGTGAAAACCTGCCCCTTGGATATAGGTGAATGTCTTATATTGGATAAACCAATATCCAATTTCTTCAATCATTGTCATGGCTTCATTGGAGATCCTCCTGGAAAAGTCTCCCTCCAAGCCCCGAATTATCATATAAATGAAATTATCATTAACAATGCCACAATGCTAGAAACTTTTCTCTAACTCCAACTGGGGATAATGTTCATAAATGGTTACCTCCCCAAGCTCAAAAGAGCCTAGCTTGGTGAGTCTTGGGAATGAGGCTTGTGAAACCAGTAGATAGACAAGGTATGAGGTCATGAAAAACCTGGTGGTTGAAAGCACATTGCACATTTGCTCATGGATGGTGTCACTGATAAGTTGAGCCCAATCAATTTTCCTCTTGTGGGAAGAATTGATGATTTTGATAAATCTCACCATCCAGGGATAGAAATCCTTTGCATTTGGTTGCCCAAACACCCGGCTCAATAATACAATCAGGTCCTTGACATCTTCTTTATATTGACTCATGTGTTATATCTTTGCCAATTTGGCAACCACTTTTCTAGGCTTCTCCAATAAGTGATCATTTATGTAAATCAAATTATCTGTTAAAGAGTTATGAAAATACTTGATTGCTTTCTGCAAATCTAATGCTTCATATTCAGTGTGAGAAGGAATTCCGAAAACCCTTTCTATCATTTCAGGAGTCAAATCCAATACAATCTCTCCATTAGACCCCTTGACCTTCTGGCTTTTGTGATTGTATTGTTGGGCACGTGTCAATACTGGTTCTGGAGATTGAATTGTAATTGGGAAAGCAACAACTTCCACCAATCTTGACTTGGAAAGAGCTCTAGCAATTGGAGTCCTAGCACCATCGTTATTGACCCTTCATTTAAACTCATCCAGGTTGACGTGTCCAAGGTCAGTGTCTCCAATCTCATTATATGGGGAAAAAACATCTTAGAAGGCGGATGTTAACCTTTGTATTGGTATTTCATCTCCTTTGGATCTTTAGGTGGCATCCTTTTTGCAAGCACAAGTACCACATATTACCATTTACATTTTCAAGGAAAGAAACCCTGCAAAACAAGCCAAATTAGATACCACAAACCTTAGATTTCAAAATTATACCCCGTTACAAAGAAATTTATAAGGTTTTGGGAATTAGCCTTCGGGCTTACTCCTTACCTTATACCATTAAGAAGTTCATTTTAAAGTTCAACTTTCTTTGTATGGTTCTTCGGGTGTTGGGGATCGGAGTTCCCTCGTACCCCTTATTTTCAATCAAAGTTCTTATGGTAGGACAAGGTTTGATTGGACATTGGGGATCAGGGATCCCCTTTACTTCTTACTCAAAGGGTAAACTCTCTTTGTTAAGATTTTATATCATTGGGCTTCGGAGATCGAAAATCTCCTTTACCTCTTGCTTGCAATGAGAATTCTCTAAAGATATTTTTTATGCTTGATCGGATATAGGGGATCGGAGTTCCCCTTTACCCCTTTTGTTGTTATCGACATAGTTTACATAGTATTTTCGACTCATGAATTTTGAAAGGATTTTGGGAATCGGAGTGCAAAGTTTCATCTTTCAACTTACCATTGAGTTTTAACATCAGTTAAAGAAAAACCTTGACGTCCGAAGTTGATTTGCATTTCATTTATTTAACTTGATCCTTTTGAAAAGAGATTCAATAAAGGCACGTTTGTCATTCTTATCATTTGGGTGAAAGTAATTCCTTATATTGGCGAACGTCAAAGTCGATGTTCCATCATACCCCTTACCTCTATAAAGAAGCATACAGATGACACCCTTGACCTCTGGAGTCTGAAAGAATCATATGAAAGCAAGAATTTTGGCTAAGTGTTTCATTGTGCATAGTCGAGGATCAGAGATCAGAGATACCCTTTACCCTTTGCACCTCTATAAGAAATGGGTAAGAGGTATTTCTGATGCTCAAAGTCTGAAAGTTATTTATCAAATTCGCTAAATCAAAGGTAAGGTCGCAGGTCAGGGATCGAAGTTTCCCCTTACCCCTTGCAAATGTTTTTGGGAATGTAATAAAAGAAACTTGCAAAGTTTGAAGCCCAAAGTGTGTTTTGAATCTTGGAAGTGATAAAGCATGAACTCGAGTTGAAACCTAAGGAAGTCAAATGTCTAACGTCCAAAAGGCAATTTTGGAAGTCTACAAGCCTTAGTTAAATGTTCAATGTTTTTTTGGGTCAAGGGTTGGAGATCGGGCATCCCTCTTATCTCTTCCACCTCTATAAGGAACATGTAAGAGGTTATTGCGATGTTCGAAGCCCGAAAGTATTAGCGGTTGCATGGAACTTCTAAGGCATGATTGACGGTCGTTGATCGAAGTTTCCTCTTTTACAAAGTTTTCAGGTATGAGGTAAGAGAAATCCGCTACATTTGACACTCGAAAGTTATTTAACTTGAATCACTCAAAAGCACAATAGGAAGAAACCTCAGGGAAACTCGAGGTCCGACACTCTATAATGACGTCATAAACAACATCAATTAGCGTGCCAAGGGGACACTCGATCTAGCAGGACAACAAAAGTCAAAATTTTGGCAAGAACGAAAGGACAAAAACTAAACAGTGGAATGTCCAAAACCAAACCAAGGACAAAGCAAACGAACAAACAAAAAGGAAGCAGGACAAACACACGCGAAAACTCCAACAACAAACGAAGGAAAGAAACCAAACAAACGCACAAAACCCTAACACACAGAATCCCGCACCATGCAAGCAAGTAAATTAAGGAATTTTAAAGACAAAGGCATTATAAGTTCACCAACCTGGAGCAGTGTGAGAGAATGGAGTTAGGGGACAAGGAACAAACAGACGCCCAAACGGGACAAACATAACATGAACTAGCGAGTCGCAAAATCGAATAACCATGAGCAAGCGGGCAACACGAACGGACCGAGAGAACACACCACAAACGTGAACTAGCCTCGAAAGCCACTATACACCACGATATGCGGAAGTACAGGTCAACAATTGACAGTAATGGCGGGTTTACCAGATGGAAAAGTTGCAGAGCTCTTGAGAAGACAATTTATTTGAATGGGTAGTCACAAAATGAATGAAGTTTTAGCTTAATACCCATTCCACTTCTCACATTAATGGCACACTTGTACGCGGGTTGGTAGCATTAATTTTCGATGGCACAACATTAAATTCAAATTCTCATTTGCTTTCTTGACAAGATGTGATGTGAAGTGCATCCCAAATGAGGTGTTGTCACGGCACTGTGCAAGCAGAGGTAGCTAGGAAAGCAAAACCTTGACCCGTGAAGCTTGACGAAAGCCAAACAAACGATCACTGACAAGCGATGGGGAAAGGTCGGGGGTCGGGTTTGACAAGGAAGGTATACCCTTCTTTGGAAGCCTGATGTTTGACTCTCAAAAGCAAACAAAACAAAGAAACGAACAAGGGGAAAAAAAGGGGGTCAGGAAAAAGAAAAGGGAAAAGAAAAAAGGGGAACAAAAACATGCAAAACGAAGACACACAAAAGGGGGGGGGGGTCCCCATTTTGTTTTGCGAAGGCACAACAATATGCCACTTAAATAAATAATTCAATTGTTTTCTGACTAGTTTTTGCAACTAGTTACGTAGATAGGTGTTCTACAGTGGCAAAAAGGGGTGGAGTGTAATGGTAAAAGTGTGTTGACAAAAAATATGACCTGTTATCTTAAACTTGACAGCCATTTACTTTTCAAAGTATTTAATATAATAATAAACATAATATTAATATTTAATAATAAATATAAATATAAATACATGAAATACAAATGAATAATATTTATTTTTCGTGTTGTCTTTCTTCTTGTAAACATAAATTTAAAAATAAAAATAAAAACTTGGATAATACATTTGAATTATTAGACTAAAAAATCAGATAAAATAAATAAATAAAATTTACTATGAGTAAAGAGAAAAAAAGCAATGAAAATAATATAGAGTGAGGTGAAAAAAAAGTAGGAAAAAGATTTAGGGTTGTCATGAGTAAAATGATAGTGGAGTTAAATTAGGTATTGTTTTAGTTATTTAACTATAATTACAAGTTAGGTTTCAATTGAAATATTTTGCTTTTTGATAATGATTTACAAGTGTATTACAAAAAATGTCTCCAAAAGTAAACTAATTCGAAAGTAAAATAAAATAGCTTCGTGTCTTTTTTTCATTGATTCAGTCATCTATTTGTGTACTTGTAGTAGTTTAAATTAATAAATCTCTTATTTAAAAAAAAATATTATTTTAAAATTATAGAAAAATAACTCTTAAAGTAAAAATAAAGTAATTGGAAAAGTTATGTTTTTTAAGAAATAAAATAAATATAAAACTATTAAAATAATTTGTTTTCATAAAACTTTGGCACTATTGATATGACTATGTACTTAAGTTATGAAGATATGGAGTAAATAATTTATTAAAATTATAAATAAAAGGTATTTAAATTCATCTGTCTTAAAAACACCAAATGCCAAAAGATATCTCTTGCTGTCTTTTAGATAGAGATGTATTGGAGATATCTCTACTACTATATCAAATTAGTGTGGTAAATAGTGGTTATCTGACATTGATAATTTGGTTGATTGTTGTAAAAAGCAAGCATAAAACTGGCGAATCCTCTGAAGCCAAAAACCTGTTGAAGAATTTTGAAGATTCCCTTACTCCAGCAAGTAGCAGCCATGATCAGAATGAAGTATCCTTGAGTGGCAATGATATCTGCAGGGAAAACCTCAGTACTCCACATCCATTTTTAGCAGCTATAGACAGCTTTCAGTTTCCAGGTGATAATGAGGATGCCAATTCCCAGAATATTAGGGTTCAGAGTGTGTTACAAGGATCGGACTGGAGGAGTTTCAAAAAGGCTTCCTTGAGCTGCCCTCCTTTGGGAAGGGCTGTGTGTAAAAGGTATATTTGTCACCAGAAATATGGGAAATCAATTTTATGTTTTATACTATGTGGAACTAGATTATAATCTAAGTTTTGGATATAAGTAGAGTGTATGTCGTAAATACATGATGCAGGGAATGCCCTGTTAAAGGTATATCATTATTTCTGATAATTGAATAACCTAAAGGGCTTCCTGAAAACAAAAATTCAAATACTTATGAAGTTTAAACAAAATACCCTTGTTTGAAGAATTAATGCCACTATATGGTGTGTGGAAATAATCAGTTATTACAAATAATTTTGTTATGCAAGAATATTTTAGTTGTGAAGCAACATCTATGCTCTTTTCAGTTTTGTTCTATGTTCCACCAAGATTCCAGGGCAAGGAAGGGAGGAGACAGGGGCATGCATTTTTGGGGATGGGAGGCCATTTCTAAGGGGACAACAACTAAAAATAGGGAAAATTGAATAATATAGAAATTTTAAAATATCATGATCACCATATTCATAGTATATGATCACCATATTCATAATATAACCATGTTATGAAACATAACAGCTGAATTTAGAATTCATGAGTCAACATAGAAATTAATGACATCTCAATGTCTAATCATTTGAGTTTTCGTTATCAAGGTGCACTTACAACAAAAAGAAAATGCTGAACGGATATAACTATAAAATGACAAAACGTAGGCAACTAGATATGCTGCTGCTATGCCTCTGCCTCATCTTTGCTTAAATCAAAATTAGAGCTTGAATTTGAGTCATTGCAAATATGGGTATTGCCTCACTCAATTGAACTCCAATCAATTCCTCTTGTGCCTCCTCTTCATCCATTTGTGTGGCATCTTCAAGATCAACATCCCACCATGCAATTGTAGTTTGTTGATATTTAGGAGTCTCTCGATTTGGAAGTCGCAAGGCACTATGCATGCCCACCACCTTCTCCGTTCGTCAAGAGTTAAGCCTATTCCTCTTGACCAATTGAATGAAGTTGTATGTGGAGCAATTCCTCTTTGCAACAAAGGAATTGACAACTTGTGAAAGGAAGTGAATGGCAGGCATCCTCAACTTTGTTGCATCCTTGCTAGTGTATGTCCAACATTTAATCAATAAGATCATTTTGTCCTAGCCATATTTGTCTTGGCCTCTTGTTTGAGAAATGTTGGACCTCGAAGATTGAGAAGGCTATCCATTGCATTTGAAGTAAAGTTGCCTCCTCATTGCTTTGCATCTTTGGAAGGGATTGCATGAGCCCTTTTTTCACTTCATCATCATTAGGAGGCATTATCTTGGGCCTTAGTGCATACCATTTGGGATTTAGCTAATAGGCTACCTTATAAAGTGGGGTGTTCATAGTGTTCCACCAATGCGTCACAATGGGCTTGATATGTTCTTTATATAATCCTAAATAAGGATCCTTGCTATGAATTGTTTGCTTCATGTGCCCAAGCATGTTGTCAAATGTCATGTGAGTTTCTCTAAGACTATGGAGTTTGTATCAACATATTTAATGACCCACACAACAAGTGAGATGAAGGAGAAAATGTATTTGCAAACAAAAAAAAGAAAACAAATGACAAAGTGAAATGCCTAAAATCTTTAGTTGTTATAGAACAAGACCTTAGTTGCTGTGCAAGAAGCTTTCAGTTGCTGTTACATTATGTCTGCAGCTGTTGCATAGCAAAATACAAAAAATGAAAATAATTTACATGTTACAAACAATAAAAAATTAATAATTTAATAATGAAATCAGAAATCTCTTACGTCACAACTGACCACAAATTATCATCAAATATTTTTGCTTCACACTTTTCCTTTAGTTGTGTTCACCTCTAGTCATCTACTCCATGTCGTTTTGATGCTCTCGTCTTCTTCTTAGTGCTGTTCCTTTTCTTTGTCTTCTTCGCACAAAATGCAAATTGGAAAAATGAGGGATTGTTTTTTTTTCATGTCTTAGTGTTTTTCTTTTAATTGAAATGTTTGTAGGTTGGGTTTTAGGGGACAGCTAGCCTTCCTTCAGATGGTCGGGGGACATCTAGACATCTCTTGTTCCAAGGATGGCTAGCTGTCCCCTGCTGTTTTTTGAAAATATTTTTGATGTTTCCTTTTTTTGGTAAGAGATGGCCCAGGGGATGTTTCCTATCTACCCCTGCATTCCTGAAATGTCCCAGTATGGGGATAGGTGGAAACATAGTTTGAAAACTTGGACTCGACGCGGACTCGGCAGCCCAAAATAGGACTTGGACTCAGGACTCGGCAATTTTTTTTGAAAAAAATCATGTTTTAAAGCTAAGAAAGCAGCTTCCAGCCACAACAAGAGTCTAGGCACATGACTTAGGAGTCCAGGCACAGGACTCGGGAGCCAAAGACTTGGCTCATGAGTCCGCGCCGAGTCAACTCGGCCAGCTTGTAGACTCCCGAGTCCGTAGAGTCCGCGGCGAGTCAAGTAGAGTCTTCCAACTATGGGTGGAAATTCCCAGATGACACTTCCTTATGGAACATAGGTTTTGCTACTTTGTAGTATTAAATTAATACATCACTTATGCATCAATAATGCTGCCGGCAATTATGTGTCAGTTTTGCAAGAACAAATTTGTAATTCATCAGTTAGACATTAGTTATGCAGTTGGTATAATTAAGGGCCAATTGTGCATTCATTAAATATATTTTAGTTGCACCAAAATTGAAAGAAAACTAAGTCATTTGTGTTGAGTATTTTGTCATTGATGTCAAGGTGTTTGAGCTACCTGGTTGCTTGCTTAAGCTACTTGCTTGTGTGTTTGAGCTACTTGCCTATGTGCATGAGCTACTTGCTTGTGTGTTTGAGGTATTTGCTTGCTTGGTTAATGTCGGCATATATGCCACATGAAGGTCTGTTTGGTTGAAAGAATATCGGTTTGGATGAAAGAATATTATTATGTTTTAAAAGCTTTTTCTTTGACCATGCTTTGAAAGTTATCGTGTGAGTTTGAATGAAAACGTTTATATCTTTAATGTGTCAGCTTGAGTACATGGCGGCTGATTTAATTTCCCCTGGCAATTGATGGCTTCTATTTTTGAACGATTCATAATCTCCTTTAGCGACGACTTTTGGCAAAAAGAGTGGGTGTCTATTCTTGGTGGCGGCTCACAATTTTCTTTCGTGCTTCTAAGTGATGGCCTTTTTTTATCATTCTTTTCTTTCTAACGACTTGTTTGACATGTGTTAATGAGAGCGACACTATTGAAGGTTATTCATAAGATGCTCAAACCATGTGATAGGATGAATATCAATGTGTAATGAATTTTGAAGTCGCCGTTTTCATGGAAATCAATATTGCTATCTTTTATTGGGTTATTGAAGTAAAGCAATTTTTTAGTGAGAGCGATGGTCTTTCATATATGGTGTTTTTTTCTTTTGGTTCTAAGGCTGGTGTGAATGAAAGTTCACACAAAAGCGTAATTGTTGTCACCTCTGTCATCTCCTATTTCGGGCTGTGTGAAGGTGAGATGAGGACATAAATATAATTAGTGTATGTTGTGTGCATTTGGAAGAGCCATAGAGTCGATTGATGGTTGTGTAAGTTTGGTGCGACCTTTTTTTGGCCATGTCTTGGAAGACTTCTTTGGAGTTTTGCCTTGTGCGAATCCTTATGTTATTGCAAATTGCTCCTTATTCCTATGTGATATACGATGTGGTAGTTTTATATAGCGTGCTCAGGGGAAGAATTATGTTGGCGCAGTTGAGTATATTCTCCAATCTTTTGAATGTGTGATTTAAGGCTGTTCTATAATAGCATGGGTTGTGTGTTGAGTAAAGATGAATCTTAAATCAACTATCATCATTTGTTTCTGCTTTTTGTGTCGATATATGTGTTGAGAGTTGATTGAATTGAAAGAAATAATTTTGGATAATCATTTTGATATCTCTCTTTAGAGGCTTGTGATGGGTAGAGTAAGTTAGCTGATAGTGTATGGGCTAAGTTCGTGTATGCTCAAACATTTTTGGATTGCATGTGTGTGGAGTTTTGTGGCATTGGTTTTTATTGAAGTTGACGACATTATTTTTGAGTTTCCTTTTGTGGAGGTTGAGGCAGTGATGTATTAAGGTTGATGCTATGATCGTGAGTGTTGAAGATATGAAATGTGGGTGTTATGTTGTTGCTAGCATGTCAACTTCTTGCTTCAAGTGTTGATAAGTTTCTTTTGTGAGTTGGTGCTCACATTGGAATTGGTGCTTCAACCATTTGGAGTTGGTGCTTTGGGAGAGTTGGTGCTCTCAGAGATTTGGTGCTCACTTTTGTAATTTGGGTTGGTGCCCATTGTTGTTAATGAATGCTATTGATTTGCCACGGTTTTTTATCCGAAAGAGTTTTCCATGTGAAATTTGGTGTTCTTCATATTTGAGGGTTGCTCTTATTGTTTTATTTCTGATTTATATGGTTTTAAGTTTAAAAAGTTGAAATACTAATTCACCCCCACTTCCTCCCCGTCTCAGTATCTCTTGTGTGCTCTTCAATTTGCACAAGGCATAATGCTTGAAATGATTATAAAAATGTATTAAACATAAAGAGATTTTCTTCTTTCCATTGGAAAAGCTTCTGTAGGAGCTTGGACAACTGCTTGTGGCCAATTGTTTAGTGCCTTAGTGCTTTCTAAAGTTGTTAGTTGATAAGCTAGAACTGCTATATTCCATATTTAGTGTTCTTGTTGTTGTCAAAACTTTTGTAGCTCATTTTCAAGAGTTTTAGAAAATAAAAAGAAATAAAAACTCGGTCCATTTACTTGTAAGTTGTTGACGTAGTTGGATTTGTGTTTTTTATGCGTCATATTCGGTTCATAATAGTGGAATTAGAGTCACCTTCTTGACCTCATGGGATTACCAAATTTGGCTTCAGTTTTAGCTACACAAGAAGGGAAAAACTGGTGATCAGAATCAAAACTCTTTGTGGAGGAAATTGTCACCAGTTCAATGAGTGAATTGATGGAACCATGAACCAAATCAACAATGGCATTACAATCAATAAAATGACAATGAATGCTTTGATCTGGTTCATGGAAAGCAAAGAACAGACCAAGGAGAGGATGAAGAAGAGGGTCATCACGTACCTTGGAAATGGAGAAGAGAGGCTGGAAGGCACAACTAATGGGATGAAACTTTGCAAGAAATAGGAGAGAGGATCCTAATAGATAAAGGTGAGAAAATCAAGTGGGAAATCATGATGGAAAAGATCACCATTCCCAAGTTTGATGTGATGAATGACATTGTTAAGCCTAGGGCATGGATTGGGAAGTTGAATTGTTTCCTAAGAGTAAATAGTATAGGTGAGTTTAAAAAAATTCAGTTTGCCATATGCATGTTGAGGGACCAAGATTTGATTGGCCACAAGGAGTTTTGTGTGAGATGGAGTTGGAAGAAGATTGGTGGTTGGTTCATATGTACATTCATGGATTGAAGGAACTCATGAGGGGTTATGTCAGTGTATTGAAGGATATCACCTTAGAGGGGACTGGTCAATAATTGTAGGCTTATTAGGATTACTTTGTAACAAGTGTAGCTTCCAAATGTCCAATGGCTACAAAGATTAACCCAAAGGGTAGTGACAATTCTAAATATCTTTAATCTATAGTGCTGGTCCATCAACAGCTAGAATTTTGGACATGCTGCCCTTGGTGATCTGCATTCAAAGGCACTTTGCTACAACTTCAAACTTCTTTGGTCCAAAAGATTGAAAATGCTAGACCTCCACAAAATTTCACATGACTGAGATTGTGGGCACGTAACATGAAGTAGTTGACACAATATCCAAGAGGACTCAACACATTGGAGGAACATATGGTGGATGAAGTCCATGAATAACAAGAAGTATAAATGGTCTTTTGCTGCCTTGTTCAGGATTACTCAATATCAAAATTTGAGGGGGAAAAGTGTGAAAATTATACAAGATTATTGAAGATGTAATGAATGCCGCATAAGCTTTACAATCAAAGAAATCTAAGCACACACAAGAGAACCCAGGATATAGATGAGCCTATTGTGAAAGGGGTTGACTAGACCGAAATATACTATTACACATTGCACAAAGAGTGCAAGGGCTGAATAGGATCCCATGAGGTACATGAAGGCAAGTAACTGGTAAGAAATCCCAATGTCAAGATAACGCAAGCTCCAACAAGAAAAATGGTGAAGAATAGAATTGTGTGGTGGGCCTTATTTGTTAGTGTTTTGTAGCTGCGGGAGATATTTTCTCTTAAATAAAATTAATTCAAGTCAGGTCGGCCTTCTCATTATAAATAAATGTTGTATTTTTCTAGGTCGGCCCTAGAAAAGAGGTCGCCTAGTTTTCTATTTAAAGGGGATAGAGTCCTCTCATTTCATCATCAATTTCTTTCCAATTCGAATTTCTTCAGCAGCAGGTTCACTATCAAGAGGAGCAGATTTGCTCCAAGGAGAAGTGGTATTATTTTGTGTATTCAAGGAAATTGCACTATCTTCAAGTGTAGATTCATTGTATGAGATTCAAATTTTCTAAGGCCTGATTTTGAGTGCTATTTCTGCACTTATTTATTTTGATTTATAAGAGAATATCTTGTTGGGCTTTCCCAAGGTAAATTCGGTGTTCATTGTTCTCTGTGTTGTATTTTCTGCTTATTTGCATTTCTGATCTAAAAACTAACATGGTATTAGAGCGGGTTTAGAAAAGATCTGATCAGATTTGGTTAAGCATTATAAGTCAAAATATATAGTGGAGATAAATTTATATTGAATCAACTGAATATATAGTGGAAGCCTTCAAGTTGTGAAGATTTATTTCAGTCTTCATAAATGTAACAGCTGCATCGAAATCGTGCTATGTATGGATCGCCAAGTTGCCAGAGGAGATAGCTTGAATGTGAAATGCCAGAATAAGAAAAGGTTGACAACAGTGCATTAGCTGCCAGTGTTGGAGTTTGCAAGAAAGGATGTCGCTTAGTGGAGTTTAGCGCAGCCAAAGGTAAATAAAGCTGCCATTGTTTAAAGGAATCGTTGCTGCTTTAATCACAGGCTTGGATAGGAGATCATGGGCTTTTCTAATGAAGATCAGAGACGCAACAATTTGGAAGTCACCCAGTCAAAAAGTAAGGAGATCATTGTGTCGCTACACTCCAAGCCAAAGATCATAGCCATTAAAAGGTGGAAGAAGTTGCTATTTAAGAATGATCGTAGCTTAAAATGTGAATTACACCTACCAAAAGATATATTGAGTTCTAGCTAACTGCCAGTCTTGAGAAATAAATCGCTGCTATTGTTGTCATCAAGAAGATTGATTGCCAACCGCGATTATGTTGAAGAAGTCGGGTCTCTTAAATTTGAGGAAGTCGTGAAATACAAGGACTTGCAAAATAAAATATTTAAGTCCTAACTTTGGAGGCATCGTCAGAAAACATTTATGTTGGTGAAGGAATCAAGGGAGTCTCCAACTGCTCTATGCTCTTTCCTGAAGAATGGTGGAATATTATCTACCAGTTGATTATTGGGCATTATAAGTTCCAATAAGCTATTGCATATGATCTTGAAGGCGTCTCTTTGGTTAGCTAACAACGATAAGGTGTCGAGATCTTTGAATAGTCGGGAGACTGTTCATATACATATTGTTGCCGTTTTCATACTTCTTTGGCGCCTAACTTGACTTGAAGATAAGGAGTCGAGAAATATTTTAAGTCACTGCCAAAGCGGTGGATAAGAATTAATGATTGAATTGTGCATTGCCGATAATCATATAGTTGCCATCGCAGCTAAACATATTTGGGTGACATGGAGATATATACCGGGGATAATAGCGGCATCTGGAAATCAATTAAACACCTGTGTTTAACGGGAGTCCTAAGTGTCTTCATATTGTGATTGACGTCGACTTTGTCTGCATTCAGGGAGATTTACACAATCTTTAACAACAAAGATATAAGCAGAGGGAAAGATATGGAGATCGAAATCTGGAAAGGCATTGTTGGCTGGATATCTGTAGAATTGACCAACATTAAAGAGATAAGTATTTTATGTTTGTACCTTTGAATAATGATCATGGATTTAAATAATCATGTAGTTAATAATAATTCATGCAATAACATTGGGAAAAGTGAATCATGTATAGCATTGGTCTGTATATTCCTCTTCGGGGTAGTTTGATTTTATGACTATTGTTAATCTCTTTAAATGCAGGATGGATCGATGAGCAAAAGGATGATGAGAGATTGCATAAAGAATTCAAAGGGAGGAAGAGCTTGAGGCATCCTGTGAGGAAGTCATGCTGGCTAGAGAAATGAACAAACATGGAGTGATAGCTTGCAGCCATGGGATTGAGTTGGTGGCACATAACTCTCATGATTCTTCATTGGAGACATCTCTCGAGGGCACAAGGTTGGGTCAGCCTTGGATGGAAAGTTTGCATCAACAAAAGAAGATTGAGAAAGATGAAGACACTAAACAATGGTACAACAAAAATCCTATCCTCCTAATTTGGAACAACAATCTATGGTTCTTGCATGGTCAACTATTGGCAGCCCTAGAAAGAATTGTGGAAAACAGTGAGGTTCCTATCAAGATCATCGGAGAAGACATGCTAATGGCTATTGGATTGAGAGTTGTGAAAGCAAAATAGTTTTTCAGTTCTTTGCGAGTTGGGTAAAACAATGACATGTCCGGGAAGAGGACCAAGGTTTTGAGATCCGTCAATGGAGGGGAGTTCACTTCCAGAGGATTTTTGCAATCTCTGTATTGAGGCAGGGATCAAAAGGGAGTTCTGTGTTCAGCAAAATGGAGTCCTATGACTTGAGGAACTAAAGTAGGTTGCCGTGTTGCAAGACAAGGTGCTAAGTCCTTGGAAGACCTCTTCAATTGTAGAGAACAAAATTGCACAAGGAAGTCAACCTTGTTTTGACATTGGTAGCACCGCAAACCTATTTAGAATAGGGTGATTTGGGATGAGGTCGAGGAGGATAGTCCTGGACTCTCGCAAGTCAATAGTGCCGGATTTGTGTGTTGGAAACTGTTCCTCTAAGGCAAGCATTGCAGGCAATCTTGGACAAGAAGGTTAGGAGGTTGATGCGGGTACTTGGAGCTCCAGAGGGAGTCACAACATCATTAAGATTGGTGTAATGTATATTTCTCTGAGACGGGTTAATATGAGGTGAAAGCCCTTGTAGTGTATATTTCTTTGAGACGAAGAAATATGAGGTGAAAGTCCTTGTAGTGTATATTTCTTGGAGACGGAGAAGTATGAGGTGAAAGCCCTTGTAGTGTATATTTCTCTGAGAGGGAGAAGTATGAGGTGAAAGCCCTTGTAGTGTATATTTCCCTGAGACAAAAATATGAGGTGAAAGCCCTTGTAGTGTATATTTCCCTGAGACAAAAATATGAGGTGAAAGCCCTTGTAGTGTATATTTCTTTGGGATGGAGAAATATGAGGTGAAAACCCTTGTAGTGTATATTTCTCTGAGACTGAGAAATATGAGGTGCAAGCCCTTGTCCATCTCTGAGACTGAGATGTGTTTTTCCACTAATGGGTGTAGCCATTGTGGATGTCATGTTGAGAGACTCCATGACGAGCCCTTGTACATCTCTGAGACTGAGATGTGTTTTTTTTTCACATATGGGTGTATGCATTGTGTGCGTCATGTTGAGAAACTCCATGATGAGGATATTTGAAAATACCTCTTTTAGCTAAGAGGGAGTGTTAGTGTCTTGTAGCTGCAGGAGATATTTTCTCTTAAATAAAATTAATTCAAGGCAGGTCAGCTTTCTCATTATAAATAAATGTTGTATTTTTCTAGGTTGGTCCTAGAAAAGAGGTCGCCCAGTTTGCTATTTAAAGGGGATAGAGTCCTCTCATTTCATCATCAATTTCATTCCAATTCGAATTTCTTCAGCAGCAGGTTCACTATCAGGAGGAGCAGATTTGCTCCAAGGAGAAGTGGTATTATTTTGTGTATTCAAGGAAATCACACTATCTTCAAGTGCAGATTCATTGTATGAGATTCGGACTTTCTAGGGCTTGATTTTGAGTGCTATTTCTGCACTTATTTATTCTGATTTATAAGAGAATATCTTGTTGGGTTTTTCTCCCTCGAGTAGGAGGGTTTTCCCAGGGTAAATTCGGTGTTCATTGTTCTCTGTGTTGTATTTTCTGCTTATTTGCATTTCTGATCTGAAAACTAACATTATTAATTGAGGCAGAAAATCTGGTGATGTCTATGAGCAATTTGGAGTGTAGAGGAATGGTCAAATGGCTGAAAATGCAGCTTGGCAGCTATGATTAAAGCTTTTGTTTTTATGTTTTGGCTCTAGCAGTGTTTGATGTGGTCATAGGACCAGAATGGTTGAAGACCTTGGGCAAAATTTGCTTGAATTTGGATGAGCTCTACATGAAATTTGAGGAAGAATGACAACTAATTACAGTTAAGAGGGATTCAAATTGCAAACAAGCTTATGTGAGAATAAAATGTGCAAACTACTTGCAAAGTGGGTCATGCTTCCTTATTCAATATAATTGTATGAAGGGTGGGCACAGCAAGGTTAAGGCACATAAAACAGTGACACAAATGGAGGTACAATAGCTGATTTTAGAATTTACAGATATCTTTCAAGAACTACCTCACAAGCTGACACTTGGTAGGGGACAAGAACATATTATTGAACTAAAGCCAGGGATTGAACCAATTATTATTCCTCTCTACAGGTATTCCAAAGTTATTCAAGGATGAAATAGAAAAATTAGTACAAGAACTATTATACAGGGGCCACATAATGCCTAGTAAAAATCCATTTTCTTCTTCAGTAGCGCTAGTAAAGAAAAATTATGATTCCTTACATATTTCAATCATTACTAAGAATTGAACAAGTGGACCATCAAAAATAGATATTATATTTGTGGCATAGATATATTGTTGGCTAAGTTACATGGAGCAGCCATGCTCAGAAAAAATGATTTGAGATCGGGATATTACCAGATAAAGGGGGAGATAGTGTGACTAGTTTAAGACAATCTTCATAACTATTCATGGTCACAATGAGTCTTAGGTGATGCCTTTTGGGCTAACCATTGCACCAACCATAGTTCATGGTATAATGAAGTTTAATCCAATTTTTTAGCCTAATGTGAGGAATTTTTCCTCTTTTTTTTTTAAACATCCTTTGTAATAGAAAAACAATGGTAGTTCACTTGAACCACTTGAGAATTGTTTTGGAACTTTTGAAGCCATACACAACGTAAGTGTTACTTTGCAAAGAGCAAGCTTAAGGACATTGGACAAGTAATCCGTAAGGAGGGAGTCAAGGCTGATCCAACTGATATTCATGCCATCCTCGATTGGTCTACTCCCAATAATGTAACTCAGTTGAGAGGATTCAATGGTTGGTGCATTATTTATTAAAGGTTTGTCAAATGTCTTAGAGGCATAGTCATAAGACACCCCACCGACTCACAAAGAAAAATCAGTTTGTATGAACAAATGTAGCAGAAGATATATTATGAGAAATGAAGTGGGTAGTGGCTTCTACTCATGTGCTTCCATTCCAGAATTCTTCCAGCTCTTTGCTTTAGAGTTTGATTCCTCAGGAAAGGGCATAGCAACTTTGTTTATCCAAAATCAATGGCCTATTGCTTTGAAAAGTAGAAAATTGATTGACATTGAGGTGCTGGTATGCATCTACGAGAAGGAAATGTTGGTCACTATGCATACTGTAGAAACATTCAAGCCATACATATTGGGTCAACATTTATCATCTGAACAAACCATCAAAGTTTGAAGCATTTACTATTACTGAAAAAGCGAACAACCACCGAAATGGGTAAGCAAACTATAAGGTTTTGACTTTGAAATCTAGTTTAAGTATGGCATAATTAATGTAGTTGCATGCAATATCTATGGCAGGAATGGGATGGAGAGGGGAAACACTTGTTTAGCATGCAAAAGATTGGATTGCTTTTGCTATCATACACAAGGCAGGAAAGACATAAGAGGACATCAATTATACCTTTTCAGGTGATTGATTTGTCATAAGAATCACATGTATCTTCTATCCATTTTTAAATTTAGTAATTTACTAGAAGAATGTCATTCTTCACCAGCTGCAGGTCATGCAGGCTTTTAAAGACCTATTACAGCATAAGTAATTTTTTATGGTAAAGAGTTGAAAGATGTGAACTTCTTGTTGAACTTGCGAAAGGAATAAATGTTGGCACCATGCCTACATTCTATCCATGGCACACTATTGTAATCAATTAACTAGAATGTAGCATAGTCACTTGTAGTCATTTGTTAGTTAACTGAGTGTTTGCTTGCAGTTGCAGTCCAGTTAACTAGACAGGACACACACTTCACTGTCACTATAAGTTGCACATGCAAATTTGAGTTATTCGCACTAGGGTGAAGAGCCTACAAAAGTCCCACATTTTGTAATCATTGACATAGAGATAATGAATGGATGAAGCATTGAATTTTTGCCAGTTTGTCTATTGCATGACAATTGTTAGATTAGCATTTCATTATCTGAGACTTTGCATAGAAGGCAAAGAGGGTCCTGAACTCTAAAGTGGGCTTCAGGTAAGAGGTAGGATGTAGGCCAGTGCGCAAACTACAAAGGTGTTAACCATGATCTATTGCATGCATTGACAAATGGTTAGCATTTTGGTTCTGTTGCTGGGACCCTCTGTGAATTTGTGTGGTGTATCCTCAACATGCCTGGGCAAGTAATGTGGGATGAGATTGCAGATGGCTCACAAGTAGAATAAAGAGTTTCATAGATGAAGAAATCGTTGTGGGATCCAAGATCTAACAATGGCCCGAGAAGGAGCTATATGACAATTGGCACAATGAGTCCTGGGATGCTTTTTGAGATGGATGATATAATTATTGACAAGAATGTACAAGTTGTAGAACTATTTATGCAACATATTTATAAATAGCATTCATTTCCTAATTCCTATATACATCGTTAACTAAGTTCCAACATTTAGCAGTAAATTTTTTAATGAGTTGTCTAAATAGCTTGAAAAAACTTTTCTCAGTACCAGCCATTATCCCCAAACAGATGGATAATTTGAGATTGTTAGCAAATGTTTAGAAGGTTACTTGTGGGATTAAATTGCAGATATGGAATTTTCATTGGCTAGAACGGTTGCATTTGGCTGAGAACTGGGACAATACTTTATATCATAACATTATTGGCATGTCACCATTTAAGGCTTTGTATGGTTTTGATCCTCCCATGATAATCATTTAACCCATCCTCAACTTCTGTATGTTCATGATTTCCCTGGGGAAGGCTAGCATATCTTTAAATAGTTAAAAAAAGAGCTTTGAAGTGGCCCAAAATAGTATGAAATCTCAGAAGGACTATCATCAAAGTAAAAGAGATTTGAGGTAGTTGAATGGGCCCTCTTAAGTTTGCAGACTACAAGCAAAATGACTCTTAGAAGAAATAGACTAGAGAAACTTAGGACTGGATACTATGAGTGATACAAGATCGGAATGAGTGGGGAAGGTTGCCTACTCTTGAGCTACCAAGAGGAACTTGAATGCACAATAACTTCCATGTTTCATGTTTGAAGAAGGTAGCTAAGAAAAATGTCAAAACTTCAGATGCCTTGCCAACACTATATGATCAAGCCTCAAGGACATACTCTTTTGATTTTGGAGCACATTTTGGCATTTGGTCACAAGAACTCGAGGACAAAGGCGATGTTGGATACTTAATTCAGTGGTATAGTCTGTCTTCGGGGGAATTCACATGGAAGGGGCCAGAGATTCTTTGAAATCCAAAACTACAATCGTTTTTGATGCAAAACAATTCAAGCTGTGGGGACTGTTTTGATGTTTAAACAAAATGACACTTGCTTGAAACACCAATGCCACTATATGATGTGCAGGAATAATTAATCACCTAAAAATTAAATTTGAATGCAGAAATATGTTGGTTGTGCAGCAGCAGTTGTGGTCTTGTAAGTTTTGTACAAATAAATTAATATATCAGTAATGCCTCAATTATGCTGCAAGCAGTCATACAGGCAGCAGTTATGTGCGCAACAGCAGTGATGCTCTTGTCGGTTTTGTTTGAATAAATTAATATATCAGTTATCCTTGGTTATGCGGCCAGCAGTTATACCACCAGTAATTACATATGTTTTACAGGAACAAATAGTAATTCATCATTTGTGTCAGTTCTGCAGCCAATACTTACTGGTTAGTTACCAGCAATTGTGCACTAATTAAAGGTATCTCCATTACAACAAATTTGACCCTACAGGTGGCAGAAGGAATATGAAGTCAGATCAGTAAGGCTTGCTGGAAAAGTCTGTACCAAGTGCAGCATCCGTACTACTCTTGAAGTGGGCCTATGTAGGTACCCATGCCTTTGGAGGAAAGTGTTTTGTTTTGAGTTCTATCTAAATATGGCAGCTGATAGGCTAGAGTTGATATCTTCCATATAAGTGTTGTCATTGTTTTCCAAACTTATATGGTCCATTTTCAATAGTTAATAAAAAGAAAAAGAAAAAATTAAAATCTCTGCCTTCTGTTAATTGTTGCTGGAGTTGTTTATTGATAATTTATCTGTAAGATCTGCTTCATAACACAAATTTCATAGCACTATTGGGTCAGAGTGCAATAGAGTAAATTGATTGATTGGAATTCATACAGTGCAGAAAAACCATGTCGTTGGAGTGGTGATTAAAAGGAGAGAAGGAAAACAGGATAGAAAAAAGAAAAAAGTATGCTGCAAGGCATAAGCATTGGAATAACAAATTAAAGGGAAAGCCTTAAAAACAGTTATATGCTATTTTTAGTGTTCAGCAACCCAGTGAGTGCTTCATGATCATCAATTCATGTTTCATTGAGTTTTAGTTTAGGTCAAGGAAGTAAACTAGAAGTGGCTGCCACAGCAAGCATCCTCCAAACATGAAAACAAGACTTTCTTATAACAAGGAATGCAAAGATAGCATCAAACCTAAATTCAAACAGAAACATGCAAGTAATGCCATGTCTTATATTGATTTTAGATAAACTGGCTTTGAAAACAATGGTAAAGAGATTAGCGATGGCTTTCTTTCAAGAAATTTTGGACTTGGAGATGGTTCTGTTTAAGAAATTTGTCTATTTTAATAGGAAGTTATGTCTAGGTTGGTCTCAAAAACAGGAGGTGACATTGCAATCACCGATTTCAGTATGTATTCATGATGGAGGATGTTATGAACTTATAAAGTCTTGTGTATAATGCTAGTACGACTGACTGTAGGAGTGTTCAGGTCAGACTGTTGGTGTTGAAGCTTGTAATCAGGAATGGCACAGTATCATTGAACTTCAATGCAAACAGTATGATGCAATCAAAGGCATATTCTTTATTGATTCTGGTTATATTGACTTTTCTAAACAACTGTAAAGATATTATTCCTGGCTTTCCTTTAAGAGATTTAAGGGATTTGAGATTATCCTGTTTAAGGAAGTACTCTATTTCAATAGATTCATAGAATATTAGGAAGTTAAAGTCAAGCGGGGGTCAAAACTAGGAAGCAACATATCAATTGCCTCATCTTATTACTCATGATGCATGCATTTTAGATGAAGGATGTTATGTCTTATACGTTTGATATTGATAGTCGGTCCCATTGACTGTACGAGGGCCCAGATCACAGTTAAGCTTTTTTGATAAGCTGATTTAGAATCTAGATGATCCTCTTGACACATTTTAACCTGGAAAGCTAGTTGAAGATATGTGGTTTTTAACTTTTATTGATTCACTTGCCTTGTGCTAAAGCTTTGGCCTTTTAGTCACACTAATTTTTGTATGGGTAATGGGAATGTAATTTTGGTCCTTTGTTTTCCTGTTTTAAACTATGATGTTGAAACTCATCAAGGACTTTTCCAGACTTGCAAGTCCAAGTCTGAGTCCAAGGCACCCTCAGCAAGTTTGTGGATTAGACTTGTGGGACTCACAATTCCAAGCTCAGGACTTGACAAGACTGAAGGGTCGCTATTTAGTTAAAAAAATCATTCTCAATCCTTAAAAGCCACTGACACTCAACACTTCAAATTTTAAAACTAAAATATTCACTTACCCATTTTGAGTTTATTTTCACTTGCCCATTTTCTTTCCAGCTATTTCCACTAGAATTGCATGTTATTGGATACAGATATGGCAAATTTTCAAGATCCCCTGATACAGATATGGCTAGATTTGGCAATTATAAAAATGTGCATTATATTCAATTATTTATACATCTAAGGATATAGGACAAACTTTAGAAATATTTATTTTTACACATATTCTGGTTTTATTATTTTGTTTAAGTAAAAATATATTTTCTGCTGTGCCTAATGGAAAAGCAGAGTGCTTTTAACTAATCAAATCCCATTTTTACTTTTGATTTGCCTAGTCAATCTTGATACTGAGTAATGCTACTATAATCTTTGAAGATATTTGATATGAGATGCAATATAATAATTTTTTCCCTTAAAATTTGCTACTTTTCAATGATTTTTTAAATTTGCCAAGTTTTTGCAAGGCCGTGTCCGAGTCAGAAATTGGCTTGCTGAGTTTTTGCTGAATTCAATTCTCAACATTATGCTTTAAACAATATATTTGAAAAATCTTGGGGTGCTTTGAATTTTGTGTGATTAGTTTTGACATGCTATCTCAAAACACCTGTTAATTTTATTACTGAATGGTGGGCATAGGTTACACTGCTTTTATTGCATATATCTTGAAGGCTTGCTTTCGTAGTAAACAATGTTGAAGGCACGGTCAATGCTCAGATCATTTGACCCAGGATCAAAATTTGAAAGACATACCCATATTTCTAATCCAAGAATCTATGAATAATTTTAATCTTTGAATAATTTCTGTGGCTGTACTTTCTGATCTATACGTACTAGAATTATCCACATTCCTGTTTATCAGAACAAATTGAAGGCTTGCTTTTGCAGTAAACAATGTTGAAGGCATAGTCAATGCTCAGGTCATCTGACCCAGGATCAAAACTTGAAAGACATACCCATATTTCTAATCCAAGAATCAATGAATAATTTAATCTTTCAATAATTTCTTACGTGGCAGTACTTTCTGATATATACGTACTGGAATTATCCACATTCCTGTTTATCAGAACAAATTTGTAGGAATATATGTGTGTAACAATGATAATGCTGTATCTTAAAATGAAAGTATCAAGGGAAATAATAAAAAATGGTGTTGACTGTCAGAGGGAAACTATATGAATTAATATATGCCAAATAGAGTGGTAATGAGTTTTCAGTGTGCTAGAAAACAGCCAGGGATAATAGTAAGTGTTTGGTATGCTAGTAATCAATGTATCTTTGATAAGAAAGAAAAAATGGAAGTAATTCATGCAATGACAAGGCTGCTGTATGCAACAGGGAAAATAATCCTTGTAGAAAGCAAGGGAACTTTGCATATGAAAAATGAAAATTGGAAGATGAATAAACATAAATATAAAGGTAAAGAAACATTTTACATTCCAGCCCAGCCAGTATGCATACTAGCCTTATGAGACTCCATTATGGGAGCAAGGCAAGTGCCTACGGCATGTTTCTCAAACAGTTGAATTTCTTCATTTTTTATTCCTTCTAAGCTGTCATTGTTTTTATTGGTTGCAACATGATCCAAAGAACAATATTTAAAACTAAAAAAATAATAGAGATTGGTATTACCATTAAAGTTGGGCAATAATTCCTTCTATGGCTAGCTTATCTGCAGAATTTGTTTTCTCCAACTCTCCTTGTGGCACAAATTTTATTTATCAAAAGAATAATAGATTTCTGTTTTAATGGTTTCATGGTATGTATGTTCATGTGGCTTAATACATTATTCTGTCTTGGCCAGACCTACAGGTGAGAGATGTACCAAAGTGCACATGAATTCCTCATTAGGTGCTTGCGATTTGCCTGTGTCAGGAATTCCAAAGGTTTGTTATGAAGGGAAAAATTCTTCTTCTTTGAGTGCATTCTTGCATATTTAGAGGACCTTAATTAATTTAATTTTTTTTTTCTAATCATAGTCCAAGTATTTGCTAGCTCTTTCTACATTATATTTTTGAAAGAGGGTAAAAGATGGGTTTTGAATGAAGACCACCATACAGCAACATACAGCAACATACAGCATACAGCCCAGGGACTGAAAACAACTTACAGCACTCACATCACAGCCTAGGAAGGCCAAGAACAACAAAAATCAACTGGCTCAAGGTGGTTCGAAACCGAACTATTACAGATGGCTCTGGGAACTACTAATTGTCCCTCTCCCCAGAAACAATGGGGCATATCATGCTTATCAAATTTGGTTATTTGTTTCCTTAAGTATTTGGGACTCCTTTAAACCGGTTTTAACTACCTTATCAGATGAGGGCACAAAGAAGGCAAAATTCTGCATATTTATGCTTATGAATTTGGTGGTTTGTTTCCTTAAGTATTTGGGACTCATTTAAACTGGTTTGAACTACCTTATCAGATGAGAGCACAAAGGAGGCGAAACTCTGTACCTGTAAAGGAGGGGAAGTATTCTCTGCCCGAAAATTTTGTCCAGGAGCAGAGAGCTCACTTTGCAGAGGTTGATGCTTTTGTCCTTCAAGAAGAGGACTTGTCAGATGCTGATTAATCTGGAATATGACTTGCAGAATAGTATCAATTTAAATGGATGCAGCTTATCCATCGGGATCCTTGTTTTTGTAACTTAAATGTTTTACAAACGTTATTTAATACTTTTTGGTGTTGTAGCTGACAATGAGTTGTCATTCAGCCTTCCCAGGATTGATACGTTCTATGCATGTTTTTGCTGTGTATATTCTTTCTTGTATTTTGCTTGTATTGGTAAAGGCAGTTGGGTCAAACGAATATGTAAACTCACTCCAATATGCATTGTAATTGTTTGTATCAGTGGGGTTGACATACTGCACTGTATGCGTAACATGTGTAATATGGCAGCTTTATGCAAGAGGTGCTATACATTAATTTAATTTCAATGTCATAATCTTAGGTTGGTAGATCTAAAGCTTTTACTAATGTGCTATGGCACTTCTGGTTATACAAACAATTTGCATGCAAGATCCCATCTTGTGGCATGTGTGAACTGAAATGCCATTATGTCAGAAAATTCAATTGCAAAATTGAAATATATGACTGGGGAAGTTGAGAGGCTGGAGGAAAACTAGATGCAGCTCAGATCTCATCATTCCCCTTAGTTTTTAATCTGAACAGAAGGAATGCGTTGAAAATGTGAGCTAAACAAACAATCAAGAAGGGAAACGCCTTGTAGCATCTTTATTTAATTTAGTGTTGTGCAAAGTTTAAAGGATTTATCTTGAAAAATGGAATGTTTTTCAGATTCCACCATTTCATCTTAATTTTTAATTAAGTGCTGGCTGAATGTTAAAACAGGGTGATGGAGATACATTGTAATCATTTGGAGTCTAATTACTTTTTCTAGACAAGATGGTAGATTGATTTGTTCCAAGATGCTGAATTATATGGTGTGATTGGAAGCCATACATAACTTGTGGTAAACCACATACAAAATCTTAAATATAAGAGAACTTGAAACCTTGTTAGGTCAAATTGTGATATTACTATCAGGATCAACCATGTAGTTTTTCGAGTCAAAACTCATTGACCCATGTTTCATGAGTAGTGCTTCACAAGAACCCATCTCTCATGATAACAAATGGTCCACTTAGCATTCATTGAATCTAGGTGATGCTCACAGACGTGAAGCACCGAGCCTTTTCGGGAGCTCACCTATCCCAGTATTACTCCAGCTGAAGCTTGCTTAACCATGGAGTTTTCCCTAGGTTAAGCCCACTTAGCTTGCAAACCCATTTCCAAAACCTTTATCAAGTGTTGTGCCTTATGAACTATTCATTATAGAGCCCCTTTAGCTCATCAATTGATAAGTAGGAGGTATTTCCCATAGCGTGTCAAATTGTGATATTACTATCAGGATTCAATCATGTAGTTTTTCGAGTCAAACTCATTGACCCTTGTTTCATGAGTAGTGGTTCACAAGAACCCATCTCTCATGATAATGAATGGTCTACTTAGCACTCATTGAATCTAGGTGATGCTCATAGAGGTGAAGCATTGGGCCTTCATGGGAGGTCACCCATCCTAGTACTACTCCAACTCAAGCGTGCTTAACCATGAAGTTTTCCCCAAGGTTTTTGCGAGAGCCAACATTGTGATAAAGACAAATACTTAAATATTACTTATTTTGTAAATATTCTTATGGCTTTTTTTTTGGGTTAGGTGAACCATGGTGTCACTTATTCCCAATGTGCAAGCAACCTTTTAAACTCAACCCGGTTTAGCAAGGGTGAATTCCACCCATTCACTGCTAGGCTATAGTTCAACTCTCTTGTAAAGCTAGATTGTTGTAAGTATAATTTGTTTTTTGATGGAAGGTTTTATATCAAACCCAAAGTCATTTTTCAACTTGATACGGGTGCTCGAGCCATAGGTTGAACCTCTTCAGCTAAGAGCCAAGGACTAAGGGGTATCCATTTCGCCAAATTCGCCCAGGGCACGATCTCGGCCTTATCCCTTATGATGTCAGGGTCTTGCACTCAACAAGACTTGATCCTTGGTGGGCTCATTTAAAACCATTCAACTTCACCAGTAGACCAAGGGCTCATTGACATAAGTATAAATTTTGATGAGCATTTAACTTCAATATTTATTATGTAAGCTGTGATGTGGTAAATGATACTATATTGTAAGTAGAAAGCAATACTGTTCTTATGTGCAAGGCATGTTTAAGTTTTTTTCACCATTTAATGTGAGCTTCTAATTCACACGTTGAAAAATTATATGCTCTTTCTTTGATCGTTCATTGAATTAAAAAGGACATCTAGTGTTTTTGTCAAAAGTGCTAAATTTCTTTGTAGCGTAATTGATTTGGCCATTATATTTGAAGCATAACATAATACCATGTCACTCAAGAAGCATAGAGGCAAATATACATACAGGAAGGTAGGGAACCATTTGTAAATAAAAGTACTTAATAATTTGTTATTATTGACTATCTCACAATACATTTGTGTTACAAATGTATTTATAGGTTGTATATAAATAGATTGTAATATAATTATAATTAAATTTCTTTGTAGCATAATTGATTTGGACATTATATTTGAAGCATAACATAATACCATGGCACTCAAGAAGCATAGAGGCAAATATACATATAGGAAGGTGGGGAACCATTTGTAAATAAAAGTACTTAATAATTTGTTATTATCGACTATCTCACAATACATTTGTGTTACAAGTATATTTATAGGTTGTATATAAATAGATTGTAATATAATTATATTTCTTTTGATTTGAGGTTTCTCTCTTCCTAGAACTTTATATTGATTATTGCTGCAATTTGTAATCCCATTGACTTATTTTTGTCATAAGTGAGCATTAATATAATTTTCTTTTTTCTTTATTAATTAGTTTTAACGTGAGAGCACAACTTAGGCCTCCTAATAATTTGTTTAAACATGGAGTAGGCCTCACTAACGATAGTGTGACATTATGTCGAATATTGACTTTATATTGAATATATTTAGATCAATGCTATACTACTATGCAAATATGAATAATATGAACTCCATTATTTTAGGTTTTTAATGATGATTAAGATTGTAAAGAAAAATATACTTTTCCTAAGTTTAAATATGCTAAAGTATAAAAAGGAAATGTGATTTAAAATAAAGGTATTTAGTTTTGTGTTTAGAGGAAAATAATAATTTTGTCAATGTATTGAGTTCTAGATGTTTTGGGATCATAAATGGAATAGTGTGAAGCTTGATGTGGATAGTTGATCTACTTTATGTGGGGTTGAGTAAATGGACCAAGGTTGGATTTGCACTTGCAACAGTATCTTGCACCCTCGGTAATGATTTGGTAGTCTATACACTTGTAATTTTTTGATTCACCTAATTCAAATTTGTTTCTTCTAGCTTTTCTACTATTTGAAATTAGCAATATTTAAAAATATCTATGGAGGATTCCCATTATGTTGTAAGGGGATGTTCTCTTAAGTCAAACCCCCAAAAAACTTAGGTGAATGATTGAAGACATTAGATCATAGCCATGCAAATGCTCTACAATAAACATGAGAGCCTATATTTGTTTTAATGCACAAAATTGAAGTGTTCTTCCTCATAATGCAAGTTATATTTGGATGAGATGCTTAGATATTAGAGGGTGTGAAGTGTAAGCAATTGCATGCTTTTAGATACAAGGACAATAATAAATCATGCAAAATGTGTATTTAGTTGGCCTTTGGTAGGAAAGGAATGGGTGGTGTTATGGCTTGCATAGACACCCCATCATTTTACTTGAGAAAATTTGGAGGACCTCCTCTTATTTTTTTTGCCTTTTAGTTGTTCTTGTCTTCTTTGTGCTCTATTTGTTTGTTTATGTCTTGTTATCATTTCCCCCTTTGTGATTGTATTTTTTGAAAGAGGTCTTGGAGTTCTAAGGAACCTTGGAACCCCTTTAAGTTTTGGGACTTTCAAAGTTCCTAGAACCCCTTTAAGTTCTTATACTTTCAAAATTCTTGAAACGCTTTTAGGTTTCAAAGTCCTAAAGAACCTTGTGACATCTTGAAGTCTTGAGACTTTCAAAATCACTAGAACTTGACTTCCCTCATGATTTCTATTGTTGTATTGTTTCTTCTTCGGGCCTTGGGAATTAGAAGGAACCTCAAACCATTGGTTCTAGGTTCCAATTCCAAATTGCAACGCAAGTCTTGCTTTGTACTATGTATTTATGACTCGCATGAGTGACTTCCATAAGGCTTATATTTGGTTTTGCTTCCTTTTCCATTCTCACTTTTGCATTTGAAACTCTTTGCCACTCTCGCATCCATATCATCCTTGCACGTGGTGAGTAGTTAGATTTGGAGATTTGGTGTATTAGGTGTGCTTGATTTTCGTTTGGGGAAGAGTGCTCGTGTGTTTGTACGTGGAGTGTATTTCCTCGATTGCAAGGATCTCTCAAGTGCTTTTTCTCGCTCTTGACCTCGTCTTCAAGGATCAAGGGTGGTTAAGTTCATCCCATTCTTTTGTCTCATTGATTGTTGTTTTTGGCGGTGTATGTCGTCTCCTAGTTTAATTGGATGCTTTGTTTCTATTGTAGGGTTTTCAATTTTTTTTAGTTTTAGGGCTTTTTTTTTGAGGTGTGTTTTGGCTTAGGATTTTTTCTTAGTTTGTGTAATTTTATTTTTTATTTCATGCTAGTGTAGGTAGGATCTTGTGGGTGTAGGATTTTAAAAATGACTTAGGTTGCAATCCATATGTTTTTGTTGGCTTCTTGTTGTGAGGTACTTGTAAGCTCAGGGTCTTATTTCTAGTTGTGCCCTCACTCTCGCAATATCCTTGTAGCCCTTTCAAACCATAGGTCCAGAAGATAAACTTGAATTTGGACATTCTAAGTCCCCATTTCCTATTCACCTCCTCTTGCATCTTGTAAACACTTTTGATGAGGGCCACATCGCTCAATACCCACACAAATCAAAACGATAGATACCGACACAAAAGATGCGAGACAAAAAAAAACTCATTTTCAATTGTTTTTAAGAAAATAAATTACATATTCAAAACTAACATGCTACAGCCTCATGGTTTGATTCATTACAACCAAATCAACTTTGAAAACAAAATACATTATTCAGAGCCACAATCCGCACTAATGGAGCCACATTTTACAACCCCCAGTTAATCCTTTTATTTTATCCAATATCTTCCCTAGAATGTTCTAGAAAGGGTAACTTTCCCTTTTGTTTTGGCGCCAAAAGTGTTGCCATTTGATTTCTTGCCTAGGAAGATATTTTAATGGAATTCACTTTTTAGTGGGGCAGCTTCTCGGGGCCATAACTTTTGATATGATTGTTAGATTTTCAATTGTAATATATTGTTGGAAAGCTTGCAAAGAGATCTACAACTGTATTTCGCCAAACTTGAAAGATCAAAGATTTTGCACCCTGTTTTGGGGCTCCGAAGGGCCTCAATTGTTAGTTTTAAACTTCATTAGAGAAATTCCCCGAGATGAAAATTTAATATCTTCCAAATGGTACAGGATTTTGAGATGATTCTTTCACCAAAAACCTTATTTTCCAATTTCACTCCTTGGGGTCAATTTTTGTGTCCATACTACCTGAATAGATCAACTTACTAAAAATAGCAGGCGACTATTTTTGGCTTTTTCAAACTTCTAACTATCCCAAAGATTGCATGAGTCGCCATGGGCCCCATGACAACTAAAGAAACTACAAACAAATGAAAATACAATATTTTTTGGTGATGCAAGATTGCCCTTACACCATTGGATGCTCTTGCACCAAACACCTAGGGTAATTTGAAAAGTGACACTGTCACTTGTTAGAGGCAAACCAATTCGGTTAACCTCAACTTTAGATAACCATGATGAATCTTCAAGAGGCCTTCCTCTCCATTTCACCAAGTATTCTGCATATTTCCTGTTTCTTGTGCTTCTACCCACACGACAATCCAAAATTCCTTCTATCTCCTCCTTTTCTGAAGTAGGTGCTGGAATATTCCACTATGCTTCTATTATTTCTTCATCAACAACCTCTATATTCATCTCTATCAATAAATTATGCCTTCTACTCAAGGCATTTGCAACTCTGTTTGACCTTCCATTCCTATGCTTCAAAACAAAATTATAACTCTGCAAAAACTCAACCCATTTTAAGTGCCTTTGATTCAACTTTCGTTGACTATTTAGATACTGCAAAGCCTGATGATCAATATATATAACAAATTATTTTGGAAAAAGTAGCGTCTCCATTTCTTCAAAGCCTGAACTATAGCATAAAACTCCTGATCATAGACATAATATTTCTTCTTAGCATCATTCAATTTCTCACTAAAATAGACAACAGGCTTACCTTCTTGACTCAAAACAACTCCTATGGCACTTCCACTGGCATCACAATCTACATGAAAGACCTTATTGAAATCCGGAAGTGCCAAAACATGTTGCTTTGTGACTTTCTTCTTCAGCATATCAAAAATATTTATTGCTTCTATAGTCCATTTAAAATCCTTTCTATCCCCTCTCATTGCTTCAGTTAGAGGTGCACAAATACTACTAAAATTCTTAATAAACTTTCTGTAAAACTTGTTAGACCATGAAATGATCTTACCTCTGTAATACTTTTTCGGGGTAGGCCATTCAATGATAGCTCTCACCTTCTCTGGATCCATTTTAAGACCCTCTGTTGAGATAACAAATCCCAGATACATAACCTCCATCTTCACAAAACTACATTTCTTCAAATTAATTAACAACTTCTCCTCCCTTGGCTTCTCAAAAACTCTTCGGTATGCATCAGGTGCTCCTCCAATGTCTTACAAAAAATCAAAATATCATCCAAATAAACAATAACAAATTTTCCTAAAAATTCTTTCAATAACTCATTCATAAGACGCATAAATGTGCTCGGTGCATTTGTTAGCTCAAAAGGCATGACTAACCACTCATATAATCCCTCCTTGGTTTTAAAGGCTGTCTTCCATTCATATCCTTCTCTAATCTGGATCTGGTGATACCCACTCTTCAAATCTATCTTCTTGAAGTACTCAACTCCACTTAAACAATCCATAATATCATCCATTCTCAGGAAGGGAAATCTATATTTGATGGCGATCTTGTTGATAGCTCAAGAGTCTATAGACATCCTCCATTCTCCATCCTTCTTCAATGATAGTACTGTAGGTATTGCACATGGACTCAAACTCTCTCAAATCAATCCTTTCTCCAACAACTCTTGTCCTTGTCTGTTCAACTCTTCATTCTCTACTGGAGTCATTCGATGGGCTGCCTTATTTGGTAGACTGGCTCCAAGAATAAAATCCATCTAATGACTAATATTCCTTATTGGAGGCAAACCTTTAGGTACATTATCATAAATAATTTCCTAAAACTCATTCAATAAATATGAAACCTCTACATGTACCTCATTAGTATCTTCTTCATCAACTCTAGGGATCAATGCAAAACACATATGCTCATGCTTTAGACCTTCTAGTAAGTTTCTTCCATCAACCAAACAATTTCTTGCATTACTGCATACCTTTTCTTCTGCCTCCCTCAGGGGTTTCAAATTATGACGAACTCCATCCTTGGTCAAAGAATAGGTGTTGGCATGTCCATAATGTACTTCTCGTCGCTCAAATTACCACAGTCTTTCTAACAACATATGAAAAACATCCATAGGCATAATATCACACAATACATCATCATGGTAATTTCCAATCTTGAACTTTACCAAACATTTTTCATTTACCAAGGCTTTATGGTCCTTATGCAACCAAGCAATCCGGTATGGGTTCAGATGCCTTCTTCTCTCCAACCGCAACTTACTAACCATCTCTTCTGAAACAAGGTTATCAGTACTACCTCCATAAATAATAACATTGCAAACTTTACCTTCACACTTACATCCGGTGTGAAATAAATTCTTCCTTTGAGTTGGTTCCTTCTCCTCATTCAACAAGACTCTTCTAGTAACAAGAACCCCTCCTCTTTTTGCATCCTCAGAATGTGAAGACTCAACATCTTTATTTTCATGTGCAACTCGTGCATTGCCCTCAGGTCTTCTATTTTCCCTTCCTTGATGTTGAGGGAACTCATAGGCTCTATGTCCTTCTCTGCATTGGAAACATGTTCCACAAAAGCCTCCTCTTCCTGGTCCTTGTCCAAATCTTCCTCTTCCTCTTTGGTTTCCACTATTCTGATCGTGAGGATGATAGGTGTTATCTCCTTTTTGGTTCTGCTTGCTACTGGACCCTTCACCCTTCTTTTGATCTTCACTTCGGCCTCCATATGACCATTCACTAGTCTTTCCACCGTGACCTCCATCTCTTTGCTTGCTTTCAAACCTTCTGTTCAACTTTTCTTCTACCTTCAAAACAAATTGATATGCATCTTCAATGGTAGACATTCTTACCGGACTCAACTCTTCTTGAATACTAGACTTCAACCCATTTATATAATGGTAAAATTTCTCCTTATTAGCCTTAGAATGTCCTCTTCTTATCAAGACAAAGTATAATTTTTCTGTATACTTGACGGATTTTCCCGCTTGTTTCAACCCTTGCATCTTCTTCAACAAATCTAGCTCATAGCCCACATGAATGAACTATCTCTTCAATTTCTCCACTATCTGATCCCATCCCGTTATTTTCTCTTTTCCTCTTCTATTTCTCTCCAGTTTGACTTCTTTCCACCATATGCTAGCATGGCCTTTACAAATTTTATCCTCTCTGGATCTTCTATTTCCTCATACTCAAAATAGTCTTCCATGTCATTGACCCAATCGATCAACTCCTCTGGATTTAGGTTCCCATAAAAAATAGAAACTTCTTTCTTCGGTCTCTTTCCAATCTTGGAAACAACCCTAATCAGTTCGACTTCTCCAGGATCCATTACATCTTGTACTTCTTCTTTGATTGGCTCTTCATTTTCAGCTTCGTCTTCACTTCCATCTCCTCTTCTTGGCTAAAACCCTCGACACAACTCCTTTTGCAGCGCTTGAAATTGTCTTTGCAGGGATATAAAACCCTCTTTTGGTACAATAACATTTCTTCCACCACCACAGTTTCTTCATAGAGGCATTCTAATCACTTTTCTAAGAAACTCACAATCACAAGTCTTGGTGCAAACTACCTCACGTTCGACAATCTGTTTACACACTTAGGAAAACTCGCTTTGATACCACTTGATTAGGGCCGCATTGCTCGAGACCCACACAAATCACAACAATAGATACCAACACAAAATATGCAAGACAAAAAATAACTCACTTTCAATATTTTTAGGAAATGAAATGATAGATTGAAAACTTACATGCTACAACCTCATGTACTTGATTCATTACAACAAAATCAACTCTGAAAACAAAATACATTATTTGGAGCCACAATCTACTCTAATGGAGCCACCTTCTACAACTCCCACTTAACCCTTTTATTTTACCCAATAACTTCCCTATAATATTCTAGAAAGGGTAACTTTCCCTTTTGTTTTGGTGCCAAAAGTCTCGCGATTTGATTTCTTGCCTAGGAAGATATTTTAATGAAATTCACTTTTTAGTGGGGTAGTTTCTTGGGGCCATAACTTTTGATCCGATCATCAGATTTTCAATTGCAATATATCATTGGAAAGCTTGTGAATAGATCTACAACCATCTATTGCTAGACTTGAAAGATTAGAGATTTTGCACCCTATTTCGGGGCTCTGAAGGGCCTCAATTTTTAGTTTTAAACTTTATTAGATAAATTCTCCAGGATGAAAATTTAATATCTTCCAAACGGTATAGGATTTTGAGATGATTCTTCACCAAAAATATTATTTTCCAATTTCACCCCTTGGGGTCAATTTTTTGTGTCTATACGACCCAAATAGGTCGACTTACTAATAATAGAAAGCGACTATTTTTGGCTGTTTCAAACTTCTAACTATCCCAAAGACTGCATGAGTCGCCATGGGTCCCAAGAAAACTAAATAAACTACAAAAAAATGAAAATACAATATTTTTGGGTGATGCAAGATTTCTCTTACACCACTAGATGCTCCTACATCAGACACCACTTATGCCTTTTATATTTTCCAACTTTCGGTTCTAGTTTGACTCTCAGGCACAATAATGCTAAATTCTAGTTTCCAACTTCTAGTTCCAATCCAATCCCTGGGCTTTCCTACGACTTAAAATGTTTAATTTTATTGTGAAAGGATCTAGCTCCTCATATTATCAAAGACTCTTCCAGGTGGTTTTATGAGGCTTATTAAGAGCTCTTTTAAATACCTATAACCTTTAAAAACCTAAGTAATAAATTAATCTTGCAAAAATGGGGAATTTTTTATGTTTGTTGGCCAATATGAAGGATGATTGATAAGGTTGAGAAACTCGACAAAGTACCAACAAACATGAAATATTAGTTCCAAGGAGTCCCAAAGGTTTCCAAAATCACTTCCATCATCTAATACATCTCAAATATTGACCTAGGCCACATTGACTTAAAGGATGTTTCATGAAATGACTTTTGGGGATGGTATAACTCTCAAATCAAGGATACTTGCGAATTTTGGATCTACCCATATAGTTGGATTCCTTATAATTGTTCAAAACCCATAGTTGATCCAAGCATAAGAACCTCAAGAGGTCCTAATGGAAATGCTATTTTCGATATCTCCCTGATCTCATAGCCCATGAATTTTTCCTCCCATTCAAGGAAACCTTGACAATATTAACAAAGGAGAAAGCCTAAGAAGCATTTGAAAAGGATTAGGATGGCCGTGTAAGGCATTTGAATAAATATTGGCTGGAAAAGAAAGGAATGCAATAACCAAGTTACCAAAGAACTTAACAAGATAGATTTGTAGGGGGGAATAAGTGATATAATTACTTTGTTGAATAGGGTTATGGGTATAAACAATTCTAGGTTATAACACACCTATATGTATCAATTTATTCACATGATCTTAAAGGATGTAAAGTACATTGATTGGGATCATTTAGTAAGTGATAACTTACACTATCCGTTGACCACAATCAAAACATCCAATAAATTCACAATGCAGTCATATGTCATTTATCTACTGAGGATTGACTACTAAAGGTGTATGAGGAGAGGGAAATTGTAACATACTCATTGTTCTATCAAATAATTTTACTATGTTTTACACACAAGTGAATAGTTTAAGATACCAACATTTAACAATTAATTTTTTCTTTTCAAATTCAATAATAATATGCACATTTGAAATGGAATCATTTCAAACTTTCCCATTGCATTATAGGGAATCATTAAAAATTTCCAAGTAATGAATCCACATTACATAATTTCATGATAATATTTCCCATTTACAATTTCTATAGAGATGGTTACATAATTACATGCATAGCTTCTACGAGCTTACTGAAATAGAGATACAAATGGTCTAGATGTCCTTCCTCAAAAATCTTGGCCGTCAACTGCATGAGAGAGAGCATGACTCAAGCGCTTTTCAACCAACCATGGACTTACTACGGTCCCCCACACATCTACCTAACTGGTAAGATGGCCCTACCCTTCAACGAAGAGATTGGTTTGGTAATCCCATAATACTAGCCTTCTTGGAGCATGGTGTTGTTTCCTACATTTCTAGAGCTTCCATACAGTGGCTACAACCTACATGTATGACATTCCTTGTCTAGCATGCAAACATGGATCGCAATGAGTTGACAGTGTAAATAGTGGCTACTTACACTACTTTGGCCAAAGTAATCATCACCCATAATTTAGAGTGGAGGTCACACGCTCACCCACCTTCCTAGCTCGATTTGGTTTTGACTATTCATACTCTTTACATACATTCCATTTAAAAGAAAGTGATGACATAATAACTTGACTAACTAGGTTAGACCCTTTCCCGTGGATTATTCTAACCCCAGGAATAACCAAGCTAACCACCCATGTTAGCTAACATTCCCATTTTAGGTACTTCAAGACATCAACATATTTCACATTTCACATTTCATGCTACATACGTATAGTATTGAAAAACTACATATAGTTTAACTAGTAACACAATCATATAAATTCCAATATAAAATATATTTAAGAATAATCCAAATAAAAAGGTTTCACCAAAACAAGTTTCGAAAAAGAAACATGCAAGCTTATCCAAAGTAAGAAATAAACCAAGTTCATAAAAGAAACTTAACATATATTTAAATCAATCCTTTCCAAACAAGGCATTCATAATCAAATAACCTTTCAATCATAAAATAATAAATGAATAGTAATCAACATGCTTGCATTAAAAGCTCGAACTGATATTAATTCCTCCCTAGCTCAACTTCCACAAGCCCGCTTGCTACTCCTAAGTTCAACCTATCTTCAACCTCTAGCCTCTTACCAATTCTCTCAACAACTGCAAAATCACAAAATAAATCTCTAATTCACAAAGGCTCTAAAAAGTACTCTTGCACAAAAATACAATAGAATAACAATGAAGAAATTTGAATAAAAAGTGTGTAACAAATGGTAGACAAAGCACCTCTATATATACTAAGATCTAAGCATCGTAATGCTACAAACAAGCTAACGAATCTTCCACCTTCCTCTTTCAAATGCATCGAATCAACTCAAAAGGTGAGAGGTGGCTAGCTTAAATACTGGTTTGCAACACATATACAGTCCAACTTCTTAGTTAAGAATGAGTTGCCCATATCTTGGTGACAACAATGATTTATACTTAGAAATGCAAGCTACATGTTTCCTTATTGTAATATAAATCAACTATCTTAGCTAGCTCGTGCTTGAGACTAAGTCTCATGTTTCCTCAAAGCTATGCGTTGGTTTAAAACACAACCTTTAGACTTCTTTCAATTTGCAAACTCGACAAAATATGGTGCCACATTTCACATTTGCGTGCCTTATTTTATGCACAGGTTTATGACCAAGTTTGCAATGTATGAAACATCCTTTACTTATACTTTAAGTGCTGCTCAAAATGTATTTGACTTAGTCTCTCATGTGCTTCATGCACACGACCTCTATCTTAGCCATTTCACTTCATATGACAATGCTTTATATGCACACTTTACTTTATTTCAAAACATTTTCTGAATGCTTAACATATATTATTAATATATATATTATTATCTTATAATATATATATATATTAATATATATACATATATTTATATTCACATGATATCAAATACATTATTTTCCAATCCATATATATAAAAATATATATTAAAATAATCATATATATGTATATATAACATTATTTTAATATCCATACTTACACATATATTCGTCTATTCATCGATCAATGTATATACATAAAGTATATATATATATATATGTTACATTTTTCCAATTGATATTCCCATGCATATGGGTTATCCATTCATGAGCATGTGTAGATACGTCTACCTACGTATACTCATGCACATGTTTACTCATGTATGAGTTATCTTAGACATGTACATATATACATTCTATGTATATACTTCATCGATTAATGTAAAAATATGAACACACAAGGAAGAAATTTCACTTGATATAAAGGCTTAATAATATTTTCCTAAATAAGAACATTCAAAGACTAAAACCATAAATCAATACAAAACATTCCCAAACCAAAACTGAAAATTACTCACCAATTCCCTGAACTAACTTGACTCAACTTAGACCAACTAGGATGTGAGTGTCTGTTTTCTCAGTTAGGCTCATTAAGGGTTACTAGACCAAGTTCTTCTCTTGAGTGATACTTTCCCTCTCTTCCGAAGATATGAATCTGTTCCTGCATCTAGCTTAGTACATCACAACAATAGTTAGCCGATAACAATACATTCATATGCATCATACATTTTATTTCCAAAACATTTAAAACATCATATTGAATTGCAAATTCATTCATCACATTATACTCTTAGATTCATATACAAAACACAACCATATGTTAAAGAATTTTAACCTAACAAGGTAATAGAAAATAGGTAAAACACAATGGGGTGAACATATTCCTCCCCTTGTGAATCATCGTCCTCGATGATTCTAGGTATCAAACATGAACATAAATCTATAAAACATGAAACATAACAAATTTTTTTTTAGGAACTTTCAAAATTTTTCAAAACATGAGGAGACTTTTGCTTCATCTTAGCATAATCTTCCCAAGTGACATAATCTTCTGCATACTGATCTAACTGGACCTTGCATTACAAAACCTCTCTATTACGTAAGTGAACCTTATGTGTTCCAAGCACTTTGAGAAGCTTGTTTGTTACCACTCCTAGGTCCTATTCCTGTAGAGCATTCCAACCAATAACATAGTTATCTCATAGTATGTACTTCTTAAGGTGCGAGACATGAAATATACTATGCATCCTGGCAAGAGCTGGTGGCAAAGCAATTTGATACACAACAGGGTTAACTTCTTCAAGGACTTGAAAAGGACCTATGTAGCATGGATCTAGTTTGGATGACTTTTAAAAATTTATAGAACTCTTATGAGGTTTAAATCTCAACAAAACCTTCTCTCCTACTGACAAATTTTTGGGTACCTATTTGGAATCTGCAGAACTCCTCTGCCTATCATTAGCTTCTACTAGCCTCTTCTTGATAATACCAACTTGCTCCTCCATTTTTGATATTATTTCTGGTCCGAGGAATTAATATCCTCTAGCTTATCCAAACTTATAAGAGTTTGACACTTTCTTCCATACAATGCTTCCAATGGAGCCATCTTGACTACAGAATGATAAGATAAACAAATTCAACCAAAGGTAGGTAATCCTCCTACTCGTATTGCTGATCCATGCAATACATCCTTAGTAGATCCTCTAACACTTGGTTCACCCTTTAAATTTTTCCATCCATTTTCGAATGATATGTCAGACTTATGTTCAATTAAGTCCAAGTGAAAAAACAAGGTTTTCCAAAATCTAGATGTCACACGAGCATCCCTATCATAAATATTTTTTTCAAGAATTCCATGCAACCTAAATACCTCTTGAATAAAATTTTAAGTTATAATAGGAGCTCTATTGGATAGATTCCCTAGAATAAAATGAGCCACCTTTGTAAGCTTGTCTACTACTACCAGAATGGCATTATGCTTATTCCTCGACATTGGAAGACCTTGCACGAAATATGTCCTATTGACTTGCCACTTAATTTTTGGAACTTCGTGAGGATATAAAAGACCTACAGGGTGATGATGTTTTTCCTTCACCCTCTGAAATTCTAAGTAACTTGCTACAAATATTGCAACATCCCATTTCACTCCCTTCCAAAAATACAATGGCTTCACACCAACCAACATCTTAGTTACACCAGGATGTCTAGAATATGGTGCATTATGAACTTCTTTCCACACCAAGTTCCTTAATTCCCCATAGTTAGGTACATAGATCCTTCCCTTAAACCTTAATAAACCATTAGGTTCAAAGTGAAATCCTTTTTACCTTGGATCTTGTGGATTATTTGAGAGTGCTTGCTTGACTTGTTCATAATACTCGTCACCCTTGGATTTCTATAACACTTGATCTTTGAAGTCAGTTTGCATTGATATCATCGAGGAGATATGCCTCCTATGACTTAGGGAATCAACAACCCGATTTTCCTTTCCCTTGATATAATTGATGTTAAAATCATAATTAGATATCTGTTCCAATCATCTTGTTTGTCGTGTATTTAGATTAGGTTGAGTAAACAAATACTTCATACCATGATGATTAGTCTTCAATTCAAAAGGTTTCCCCAATAGATAGTGTCTCCACATCTGTAATGCATGGACAACTGCTGCTAATTCCAAATCACGTGAAGCATACTTTTTCTCATAAGGCTTCAGTTTCCTTGACTCATAGGCTATGAATCACCCATCCTACATCAAGACTCCACCTAAAGCTTCACCTGATGCATTTGTGATGATAATAAAGTTACCATATGGATCTAGTACCTTCAGTATCAGAGCCGAGGTCAACTTCTTGAGTTGGTCAAATGTCGCTTGACATTTCTTAGACCATTCAAACTTCTCCCCTTTCCTCTACAATGAAGTAATGGGAAAAGCTATTTTGAAAAAGTTTGCAACAAACTTTCAATAATCCCTAGCCAGACCTATAAAACTTCTAACTTCTAACACATTCTTAAGCATTGTCCACTCAAGCACTGCTTTATTTTCACTGGATCAACTACAATCCCATCAACTGAAATCACATGACCCAAATACCGCACTTCCTTCTGAAAGAAGGTACAGTTTGAGAGTTTCCCTTATAGATTATGCTCCCTTAAACATTGGAGAACAATCTCTAAATGCTGAAGATTTTGCTCTTCATGCTTGGAGTAGATTAAAATATCATCCAAGAAGACCAAAACAAACCTATCTAAGCAGTCCCTAAATAAATTATTCATCAGGTTCATGAATGTTGTAGGTGCATTCTTGAGTCCAAAAGGTTGGACTGTGAGCTCGTAATGACCGTACCTAGTCCTGAAAGCTATGTCAAAAATATCTTCATCCTTGATCCTTAGTTGATGGTAGCATGATTGTAGATCAATCTTTGAAAACACTATCGCTCCTCTTATCTAATCAAAGAGATCATCGATACATGGTAGTCGATTCTTATTCTTTATCGTGGCTTTATTAAGCAACCGATAGTCAATATATAAGCACAGTGTAACATCTTTCTTCTTCACGAAGATCACTGGCACTCCCTAGGGTGAAGCACTGGGTCTTATCAGTCCCTTGGACAACAATTCCTCCAATTGAGATTTTAGTTCCATTAATTTTGTCATGGTCATCTTATATGGCACTTTTGATATAGGCTCCGACCCTAGGACTATTTCGATGAAGAAATCAATCACCCTCTTGGGAGACAATCTAGGTAATTCATTTAGAAATACATCCGTAAATTTCCTTAGGATAGGGTATTTCTCCATATCCAACTTTCCTGATTCTATGACCTTTCCATCTTTGGCTTCTTCGAGGTCTCGAGGTTCATAATATACTGCATCATCTTGAGAAATGAACTCTTTACATTCATTAAGTTTCTCCATTTTCATCATGAAGAGTTGACAACGTTTCTTCTTCAGTCTATACATTTGTACGACAAAAATCTGCCATAACTTAACTTCTCTAGGCGTTCCTTGCAATGACACCCAATTTCTAAAATCATTTAAGCATTCTACTATCTTTGCATGACAATCTACTTTGGCACTATGTTTACACAACCAATTCATCCCTAAGATGACATCATATGAAGCTAAGGGGGCTACACACAAATTCACTTCCGTAGAGAAACTCAAAAGTTCAACCATTGCTTTGAATACACATTGATTGACCACCATACCTCTTGTTTGGTTTGCGTACTAAAAAATCCAATACTTTTCCATATAACTAGACTTTCTATAAATTTGAATAGCTATACTAGGAGAAACAATTTTTTTTTAACATCGATATCAATTAAAATTGAGATGGGTGTACCAAACAAAGTACCTAAAATTTCCATTGGAGTAATCTAGTTCTCCGCTTGCTGATTGTCTAATGCTGCATGAATCCTTTTCTAGAATGCAACTCATTGAGGAGGAAGAGGGTTCCCATGTGGTTGTGACCCTTGTGGTTTGTTGGGACACTTGTTTTCAAAGTTATCGCCACCACACGTAAAACATCCTTTCAATGGTCCTTTCCTTTTTGCAGGACTTCCAAAATTGCCTTCATTCCCACCAACATTGCCATTGTTGTTATTGTTGTTCACCCTATGATCCCTTCTTGGTCCATTCGAATTATTATGGAGTCCCTTGTACCCTTTCCTTTGAAAACCTTGCCCTTCACTAGGCTTCTTCAAAGCTTGAATTGCTTGTGGCCAATTGAACTTCTTTCAATTCTTTTCACGGTAGTGCGAGATAGATTTAAGCCTTTACTCTTGCTTAATGGATTTCTTGTATACTAGTTCCATGGTAGCAAGGCCATGTACATCTATCTCTCCACCTATTTAGTTATTGAGATCGTGATGAACTTCCTTAAGAAAAACTGCTCATCCTTTTGGTACATGGGTACGTACCTCAAGAGATGAGTGAATTTCTCCTAATATTCATTCATTGAGGAATCTCCTTGCTTCAGGTTCTAAAATTCAGTGAGATTTTGATCATTGAATAATTGAGGTAAACATTGTTTCCAAAAAATCTCCATGAATTCACTCCAAGTAAGCCTTAAGGAACTGATCCCAAGCTCCATATTTTTATCCATTCACCAATTGGATGCTTCTCCAGCTAACTAAAAATCTCCCCAAATGGATTTAGTGATCTTAGAGTAATTCTTGATTTCAAAATAATTTTCTATATCCGTGAGCCATTCCTCAGCCGCATCCCCACTGGTACTACCTTCAAACTTTGCAGGTGTGATATTTCTCATATCTCGAGATAGCTCACTTGACAGTTGTTTCCTTTTGGTTCCCCCCGACTTAGACTGTGATTCATCATCCTCATGTTGACTTGACTGAGAATGATCATGGGAATTTTACCCTTCTTCATCATTGTTAGGAACTTCTTGTTCCTCCCTTTCTTTTCCTCTTACCTCATGCTCAAGGTTCCCAATTTTTTCTCTTATTTCATCCATCATGGCCAAAATATGATCCAATTTAGCTTCGACATTTTTTGCACCTTAGCCTACTTCTTGACTTTCCCCAAGGTTAGTTCTTGTTCTAACCTTTTTTCACAAGAAAAGTTACATCTGGAGGTTTCAATTTTAATTAGATCCTAATAAATTTTACTTAATGTTCTAAAAATATTCCAAAAGAACAAGTATTCACGCATAAGAAATTTCATAAAAGAACTCTTACACAAGTTTTACCAAAACATGATTTTTCATTAAGATAAAAAGGATTTCAATATCATTGCATTTAAATGGAATGATTATTCAAATAGTCTAAGGGAGAGTATCCCTTGGATTCACTCTCTGATACATAGCTAAGTGGGGTATACCCCTCAGATTTTTGTTCACATACATCATCAAAAGGGAAATAACCCTTAGACCCAATCCTTAGATACATAGTTTTGGGGAACATATTCTTGCGATTTTCCACTTAAGGCCATTACAATAACTTTTGAAATTGGAAGAACACGAGGGTCCCTAATGATCATGGTAGGACTAACACTACATTCCGAGGGCATATCCCTGGAAAGTGGTAAAGAGTCTGACTTGGTCAGAGAGATAGGAGGTACAAAGTTGACAACTTCACTGATTCATGTTAGGGCATGATTAATAGTCTTAATGTCACTCAGCCAAATGGTGTTGTCATAATTGGTCCCCTCCATGGTTCAAACAATAGCTTCCTTTTCCTTCTTGGCCCTTAGGTAGCTCTCATTATCGATTACAAACTTCCTTGCAATCATTTTGAGATGCACCATCTTGGCACAAGAATTCCAAACACTAGGCTCATATAATGTTGGATGGAAACATAGTGAGCACATAGGTTTCAAAGCTGAACTTGGTAGCTCTGATACCACGTGTGACATGCCCATTGTTCTACCCAATAAGTTTTACTATGTTTTACCCACAAGTGAATAGTTTAAGATACCAACATTTAGCAATAAATTTTTTCTTTTCAACTTCAATAACAATATGCACATTTGAAATAAACTCATTTCAAACTTTCCCATTGCATTACAAAGAATCATAACAAATTTCAAAGGAATGAATCCACATAACATAATTTCATGATAACATTTCCCATTTATAATTTCCATAGAGATGGTTACATGATTACATGCATAGCTTCTATGTGCTTACTGAAATAGAGATATGAATGGTCCAAATGTCCTTCCTCAAACCTTGGTTGCCAACTACATGAGGGGGACCATCACTCAAGTACTTTTCTTCCAACCATGAATTTACTGCAGTTCCCCACACATCTACCTAATTGGTAAGATCACCCTACCCATCAACGAAGATATTGGTTTGGTAATCCCATAATACTAACCTTCTCGAAGCATGGTGTTGTGTCCTACATAGCTAGAGCTTCCATACAGTGGCCACAACCTACATGTATGACATTCCCTTCCTAGTATGCAAACCTAGATCACAATGAACTAACAGCGTAAACAATGGCTACTTACACTACTTTAGCCAAAGTATTCATCACCCAAAATTTAGAGTGGAGGTCACACAATCACCCACCTTCCTAGTTTGATTTAGTTTTGACCATTCATATTCTTTACATACATTCCATTTAAAAATAAAGTGATGACGTAATATATTGGCTAACTAGGCTACACCCTTTCCCATGGATTATTCTAACCCCAAGAATAACCAAGCTAACCACCTATGTCAACTAACATTTCAATTTAATACTTCAAGACGTCAACATATTTCACATTTCAAATTTCATGCTACATACATATAGTATTGAAAAACTACATATAGTTTAACTAGTAGCACAATCATATAAATTCCAATATAAAATATATAAAAATAATCCAAATGAAAAGGTTTCACCAAAATAAGATTTAACCAATAAACATGCAAGCTTATCCAAAGTGATAAATAAACCAAGTTCATAAAAGAAACTTAACACATATTTAAATGAATCCTTTCCAAATAAGCAATTCATAAACAAATAACCTTTCAATCTAAAATAATTAAGGAATAGTAATCAACATGTCTGTATTAAAAGATCTAACTGATATTACTTCCTCCCTAGCTCAACTTTCACAAGCCCACTTGCTACTCTTTCTAAGTTCAACCTATCTTCAACCTCTAGCCTCTTACCAATTCTCTCAACAATTTCAAAATCACAAAATAACTCTCTATCTCATAAAGGCTCTCAAAAATACTCTTGCACAAAAAATACAACAAAATAACAATGAAGAAATTAGAATAAAAACTGTGCAACAAATGGTAGAGATAGAACCTCTATATATACTAAAATTTGAGCATCTTAATGCTATAAACAAGCTAACAAATCTACCACCTTCCTATTCCAAATGCTTTGACTCAGCTCAAAAGGCGAGAGGTGGCCAGTTTAAACACTAGTTTGCAACACATACATAGTCCAACTTCTTAGTTAAGAATGAGTCACCCATATATTGGTGACAACAATGATTTATACTCAAAATGAAAGCTACAAGTTTCATTATTGCAATATAAATCAACTATATTATCCAACTCGTACTTGAGATTAAATCCCATGTTTCCTCAAAGCTATGCATTGGTTTAAAGCGCAACCTTTAGACTTCTTTCAGTTTGCAAACTCTACAAAATATGGTGCCACATTTCACATTTGTGCACCTTATTATATGGGCAGGTTTATGACCAAGTATGCAACGTGTGAAACATCCTTTACTTATACTTTAAGCACGGCTCAAAATGTATTTGACTTAGTCTCTCATGCTCTTCATGCGCACAACCTCTATCTTAGCCGTTTCACTTCATATGACAACACTTTATAATGCACTGTACTTTATTTCAAAACATTTTTTTGAATGGTTAACATAATATGATATATATATATATATATATATATATATATATATATATATATATATATATATAATATGCACTTTACTTTATTTCAAAACATTTTTTTGAATGCTTAACATAAAATATATATATATATATATATATAATATGCACTTTACTTTATTTCAAAACATTTTTTTGAATGCTTAACATAATATGATATATATATATATATTATAATCTTTATTATATATTAATATATATACATATATTTATATTCACATGATATCAAATGCATTATTTTCCAATCCATATATATGAAAATATATATTAAAATAATCATATATATGTATATATATATAACATTATTTTAATATCCATACTTAAACACATATATTCGTATATTCATCGATCATTGTATATACACAAAATGTATATATATATGTTGCATTTGTTCAATCAATATTCCCATGCATATGGATTATCCGTTCATGAGCATGCGTAGATACGTCTACCTACATATACTCATGCACACATTTACTCATATGTATGAGATATCATAGACATGTACATATATACATATATGCATTCTATGTATATACTTCATTGTTTAATATATAAATATGAAAACATAGCGAAGAAATTTTACTTGACAAAAAGACAATAACATTTTCCCAATCAAGAATATTCGAAGACTAAAACCATAAATCAATACAAAACATTCCCAAACCAAAACTGAAGATTACTTACCAATTCCCTGAACTAACTTGACTCAACTTAGACCAACTAGGATGTGAGTGTGTGTATTCTCAGTTAAGATCATTGAGGGTTACCAGGCCAAGTTCTTCTCCTGAGTGATACTCCCCCTCTCTTCCAGAGGTATGAATTTGAACTTGCATCCAACTTAGTACATTGCAACAGTAGTTAGCCGATAAAAAAACATTCATATGCATCATACATTTTATTTCCAAAACATTTAAAACATCATATTGAATTGCACATTCATTCATTACATTATACATCAAGATTCATATACAAAATACAATCATATATTAAAGAATTTTAACCTAACAAGGTAACAGTAAATAGGTAATAAGACAAAGATGTGTAACAAAAATGAAGAGTAAAGAGTTAGGGAATATTACACCCAACTAAAATACAAGGAATCCCACAAAAACTTCAATTAATGATGCTTTCATTTTCCCTATCATAAATAAGCTAGCTGGGGTTGACACAACAATAATTTCTATTGATGCAAAACAATTAATAGCTAGGTGGGGACATTAGTTCATTCAATTCACCAAATCTTCATACATCAAAATTTTATAGGCATTTTAGAGCATCATTCTTGCTCCCAATATTTTTTAGTAATAAGATCATCTTGCTTGAGTTTTCTATAAAAAAATAGAAATACAAATAAGTTTATAGAAAAGCATAAACCGGGAGTCTAATTTCCTTTTTCCTCGGGCTATTATACTTTCCCATTTGCGGTGTGTTCCAGGGCTTCAAAGGAATGATTATCCTTCCCAAAATTCAAGTTATATTAGGCACACACAAGTTATGATCCTAATGGTAATGTTGATAATTTTTTTGGAGTAGAATATTGATATAAAGTTACAATGGAGGACTTCTAGGGCAATTTCCAGCATGATCACGATGTTAGAGAAAATAAGAATGTACAGGTTAACCCTCAAATGAGGAACATGAAGAATGGAGTGGAAATTATAGAGGACTTGAAAAATTATGGGAATATATTAAATCCCTTTTATGATCTACAAAATGTAGATAGCACACCCTTGACTCAAATTAATTGGATGGTCTCAGAAGATAACAATGAAAAGATGATTAATCAAAATGTAGAGAACTTTAGTTTGGGTTGGTTGGAAGCCATGAAAGAAAAATTTGGAAAACAAAAAGAGAAGAGGAAGAGAAAAAGCTATCCAACTCCTACACTCAAAAGAACTAAAACAAAAGGAGGGGATCAATTGGAAAAGTTGAAGAAATCCTTTGAGAAGGCTAAAAAAAGTCAAGAGGCTATTGAAGTAGGAGTTATACAGGATTTGGATCAACTCCATTGCAACAAGCTCACCTTGATCAACTTGAGGTAGTAATGTGAACTCCATCAATTTTTAGTGGTAAACCTTGGGTAGTAGAGTTTCTATCATATCCTTCTTCTAAGAGGACACCCTCTCCTAAAATCCCACAACCGAAGGCATCCGCTACCACTGTACCATCAACATTAGGAACATAGAAGGATGATAAAGTAGAAATGAGAGTTGCAGATGATGAATTGGTAAAGAAAGTTGAATATTAACTAAAGAGAGGAGATACAATCTTACAAACTCCTCAATATCCTACTAGTTAGTTAGAATCTCAACTATAGATAATATCGAACAAAGAATTGAAAGAGGGAGATTATGAGCATAACCAACAATAAGAGATATCACAAGGATAAGTTAATCAATAGAAGGAAATTTCCTAGACTCCACATGATTAACAACAAACACAAACTCCTCCAATTTATTCACAAAAAAAGTCCAAAGTGATACATCCATGTAGAATGTCCCTTTAGGCCCAATTTAATTGAAGTTGGATTTTTTGGCCAAAAGGAAGAATATAAAGATAAAACCTCTAGACTTGGAGGTCATAACAATAATGGTTGACAAGGATAGATTGAAAAAGAAACCCAAGATCTTGTCATCCATTAGGAAAAATTGGAATAGAGAAATGATTATTGAAATAACAACTCTTGTGGTTAAAAATGATGCTTGGGATATGACACCCCAAGTTACTTGAATTAATTTGGGAAAACAATCGAAATAAGAAGAAATAGTCTCCTTGGACACAAGTGTTGAGTCTTTGAAGCTTAGAGTGGCTAAGGATTAAAAAAATGGGAGTTAAAGGAACAATTGCATCAACTCAACGATTTCATCAAAAGTATGATCACTCCTATTGTTTCCCAAGAAGGTAACTCAATAAATGTACCAATTTTCATTACAAAAATAGAAGCTGATGCTTTATAGGAGATGAAATAGAGAGTTCAAGCTCTAGATAATTGGATAGATATTTTTTTGATTAAAGAATGTACACAAATTAATTGTGGATGTAAATTTCATAAACATATTTATCAAGTAGATCAAATAATCACCAAATTCTTAGAACTCATGAGGAATGAAGATGATGCATATGAGAAGAACCTTCCTCTGATAAGGGAGATGAATAAAATGTCTCCTTAGGAATTATTGTCCAAAAAAATTTGTAGCCTAGTGATTCAAGTTTCATTAAGAAAACCATAAAATTAATAACCTTTAGGAGGGACTTGATTACTTGGTATGTACATAGGATCCCTGAAGAATATGAAGAATTGAATAAGGTCAAGGACAAATTTGAAGATTTCATAAGTTCAATAATCAATTCCAAACTATTTGATATGGAGGAAAATTAATTCAATCAACAAAAGAGATCCAAGAAGTTGTGAATGGAAGATTTGATGATTTGATGCACAGATGAAGACTTATTGGATCAGTTCATGCGACTGAGGTATGATTTTAAAGGTTTTGATAAAGTTTTAATGGATAAGAGTAACCAACTAGATTTTTCATAGAAAATGTATGAAAATTCCAAGTTCAGGATGAATTGGTTGGATGGTCATGATGTTGCCATTTTGGACAAGTGTTTGAAATCCCACATTGATTTTAAGCAGAAATAGAAGGCTTAGAAGTAAATTTGAATTTTTGGCACTAAGCTAAACTTTCTATTTTTAGAATGTTGAGAGATTTTCATCTTTTATTTGTAATTTAATATAAAATTGATATAAAATTGGTCACACTCAAATTATAAAGTGGTTCCTATATTTTAGGCAGGGTCAAGCGATAATTTATAATTATGCATGAACTCTTACAATGTGATGCATGAATTAATTTTTGAGAAGTGGAATTAGAGAGTTATTTATGGGGATATCTAAAGATAGGAATATGTAAGAATTATTGACAATAGATAATGCATGAAAAATGGATTTTAAATTAGCTCCTCTTTTTCTCTATAAAAGGAGGCATCATAAATTGCATAGGGGATGAGTCTTTTGATATCTATTTTGTGAGACAACACTAGTTTAGCATTATTTATTTTTAGTTGTTGGAGAAAGAACTGTGAAGAAGAAGATTCAAATTTTGGTGTAGAATTTTTGCTGAAATTAATAAAGATCACATCTTCTTCAAGTGTTACTTGTCTCTGGAATGGTAGAGTGGTTTAATCGGTTCTTTATGTTTCAAAGTCATGTAGAAATTGAGAATACTAAAATTGAATATCTATTTATTTGAATTGATAATATTTAATTTAATTTGCATGTGGAATACAATAGTTTAATAAATTCATTTCTCTTATTATGAATTCCTTGGAAGATTGTACTTGCTTTATTGGTAGTTGAACTATTGTTGATCATAATATTACGAGTTTAAAATTCATTTAGATTTTTTTCATAAATTCTGAAATCCTAAAACAAACCATTCGTTTTGTTTATTTCTTGTTAACCTAATATCTTTTGAATTTTTTAAAAATCTCTTGGATTAAATGAGAATATAACTTAAAAACTAGAAAAATGAGAAAATAGAGGAAAAAATAAGACCCAAAACATCATTTAGAGGAGATTTAAAAAAAAAAATTGTGAACCCTAAATAGGCCCCTTGAACAAACAAGCTGTTATTGAATATTGAGTTGTCCAACACCACTGTGACCCAACTACATAGACCTTGGAAATAATAAACCTTAGATCAATTATATTTTTAGTAGAGTTAGAAAAAAATGTTCTATCTGTGTTGTATCATGTCAATTTGGCCATCAACAATTATGAGTCGGCCAAAATTTATATTTGAATTTTAAAAATTTGAGGATCAAGTCTATGATTGTGGGGTTGACCTTGTGTTGGTTAAAATGAATTGGGACATGCAAATGGTCAAATCTAGTGCATAACAAGATGTATAAGGATGCATCTGTAATATGAATATGAATGAATTTATTGGGATGTGTTTATGGATAAGGCTTGGGTAAGTGTATCACATTTATTTATGGTAGTAATTAACGGCTAGAAGAATGAGCTTGCCTTTGAACAAGATTATGCCATTTGTCAATATGCAAGTGTATTAAGGAAATCTATAGTATTGACATAAAACTAAATAGAAAATGAGATGGGTATGCAAATTTTAACATAATACTTTTCCTCACTTTGAGGCGCACAAGAATTCTTGAATGATATTGTATCTCAAAGTATGTAGCACTCACAAATATGGATGTAGAGTAAATATTCAAACATAAAATAATATCATGAGGATACATATAAATTAATTTGGACCTTGTGGAATGTGATCATGTAGGTTCATCTTTTGGTATGCACTCTCCATGGGAACTTATAAAATAACAAAAAATATACTATGAGTAGCTTCTATAATGCAAGGAAGAATAATTGCAATCTAGATCTCATTGTCAACAATCACATGAGAGAAGGAAATAGGGTGGACTTTTTTTTCCTATAAAGAAAGTGATAATGGGATGACAAGGCACATGGGGAGTTAGTGTATCGTGTGTTAATAATGAGCCTTTATAGGCATACATAATTATCCATAAACTCAAGATGAGAGTGTTAGTGATATAACATACCCCTACAATTGGTTGTGTTACAGGATATAATGAATTGTAAGAGAGGAATAATTCATGAGATGTAAATGTAAGTTAGACATGTAAATCATATAAAGTAATAGTTTTAAATGAATGCATCATGTATCAAAAAAATAATGTATTTTGAATGGTAGTAGTGGCAAGCACATGGATTAGAGGTATTGTCAAAGAAAAAGGTTGAACCTAACATAGGAAAGAAAAAGTGGTGATGTGGTCCTCAATGGCCAAGAACACCTATATAATATGGCATAAAATGTAACCAATAAATCAGTTAAGGATCATAATTTCTTGATTTATAATAACTATAAATGCTAAGATTTATGGCTACAATTTTTTTAAAAACATTGAAGTACACTCTACTAGAATTCTTAATTTTTTTCTTAAAATTGAAACATACTAAAAAAACTTGTAAGATGAAAGAAAATTTAGTGAAAATAATACACAATTTTCACCTAGGAACCCCTAATTTGGGAGGAAAAACCTATCTTGCTAGGTGGTTAATAACAATCCTATTTTTTATTGCTATTTATTTAGTACAAGAATAATTACAATCTCATAACTATTCCAGTGCTTCTTGTCTGCTCACAACTCAAACTGTGTATTCTTTTGGCACTTTTGACTAGTGTTTTGCTTCCCACTTCTGTAGTAATTAAATATTTGAATTATTATTATTTTGGCTACTAGTCTTTACTCCCATGCATAGGAATATCCCAATCATTTTTAGAACTTGAAGAGCTGTGCCATTTCCGTTATTTCCTACTATTGTGTAACTACCACTTTCGAGCAAAACCACCTATTTTCAAATTCAAAATTGTTGGAATGCTTTGGTGGTTGTGCTAGCTATTTTACTACAAAGCCACACTAGTAGTTATATTTTTGTTGATTATCACTTTTGAATTGCTTCCTTAGAGAATCAATAGATTTTTTTGTAAAAAAAGCAAATACACTTGTAAAAATTTTGAAACGTACTTTTCTTCATGGTTTAGACCTTTTTGATCCTTTTCAAAGCATACATATCTTCATAGGGAGGAATTTGGTCCCATAAAATCTTATTGAGAAATCATATGAAGATACTAATGGAGAAGCCAATATTTGAAAGAACAAACCAATGCTATCTTCCACTAGTGAATAAATGAGCACAAAATTATGTCTATCATATAATATGAAGAGTGTGTGATTACAATGAGAGCCTTGCATAAATAGGTGAGGTAGAGGAGGTAGGAAGATAGGACCAAGTGATTAACTACCTCTCCAAAGTTACAACACATGTATGCTCACATGAAAAGTGTGTGAGAATGTTTAAAGTGTGCATGTAATAGGTGTCTCAAAAGGTGAGTACATGTGTCTCAACCACATGAAGTGAGATAAAAAGATAAAAGTCCTTGAGTGGAGACTTAACTAGTGTTAATGTGTCAACCTAGAAAGGGTGATTAGCTAACTAGATGTGAAATGAATCTATTTACACTAACACCCCTTAAGTACAACTTAGGGAGAAATGTATACAATGATGATGATGGATCCTGAATACAAGGTCATGTTAGGTACCTATGTACAAATTTCTCATAAATGTAATAAAGGAGAAAAACCCATAGGATAAAAAATCCTATCCAAAAAGAGAAATAATACAAAGTGAATGTAAAATTGAAGAAGATAGAAGATATAAGGAGGATTCATGATGAACACCTAAGGACTACTTATATAATAATGTACAATAAATGTTCCCCCCATAAGGTTTATTTGATCCCCTAAAAAGGCGAGAAGAAAATAAATCCATTCAAAGAAATGCTCCCTCCCAAAATTAAGATGAGAAGAGAAACCATATAGAATCCTCTCCAAATTCCTCCTATAATGTTGGTGGATGCTTGACGTTGGATGTTGAAGATGATCCATGATTGTTGAACAACATGCCTCCACTTGGGAAGAAACAACACCACAAATACATGTGCAATATGACTTCTCGTTCCTGATAAGAATATGTAGGAAGTAAGATATAAGTCTTTGAATTCTACATATGATCCAAATAACAAGATGATGCCCATGATGATGTCTTCAAATGATGCTCAACGATCTCCAAGATAATGCTAAACTATGATAAATTCTAATAGGATGAATTGGGTGCCACAAAGCTTTGAAGTACATGAACCATGAAAGTATGATGACAATTGGAAAAATGGGAATATGATACCATTGTAGATGATATCAAAATGGATGATGACTAAGTCAGATATGTGAACTTAAATATTTGCAGAAACTATCACTATATAATCTGATGTAGGCAAGACAAGAGAAAGATCTAAAGATGTATATGGAGTGACAACAATGTTGATGTGACTATGATCAAATAGAAGACACATGTCCTCAATTATCTTCCAAATTTGCAATGTGGGGCTATATAAACATAGATGATATATCTAGTAGAAATGTGTTCCAATATGACATATATGATAAAATGATGTCGATATCCCGGTGCATAGAATCACTGAAAGCCATTGAGATATCAACTTTGGATTCAGATGTCGCATCATAGGATGGGAAAAATCAATCTTGAATAGAAGTTAGAGGAGATGATGTGAGACATGAGGATAAAATTCATCCCCATGCTAATTTATCCCATAATCTGTACATTTTATTTTATAGTTTTTAGACATGATCTAATGAGGCTAAAAATCAATATATAAATGCCCCAAAATGATTAGTGTTAAAACAAAGCCCCCCCAAAAAGTTGTGCAATATAATTTACAATGTTGTTAAGATTAGATGCATTAATAGATCATTTATAATTCTTGGTGATTTTTATACTTTTTGATATAATAGGTTATCCAAATCTTAAAATTACATGCAAAATTGAATTCCTTGCAAAATTTTGATATGTGCCAAAAATCAGTTTGTAAAATTTCAATAATTGAGGTGAAGGTTATTTCCTATCAAAATTCACAAATAAAGATGACTTTAGAGGCAAAAAAAACTTGAAAAAACCATACTTTTTGAAAAATTACTTCATCACAACGTTCGTAATAGAATGAGCCTTCCGTCAACTATTAGGACTCAAAAATTGACTCCCTATTTGAAAGTTATAGCAAAAAGAAAATTTACTCCCTTACAAGCATTAAAAAAGACCTGGTGGTTAGAGATAACTATTATATGTTAACTTGAAATCTTAGTGGTTACAATAGATGCTAACAATAACACGTTTAAAAAAAAATCTAGCTATTAAATGTGATGGTTTAGAAGAAACACTAGCATAAAATGCTATCACTGAACATAAGATGCTAAAGGTTACGACTGTTAAAATTAAAGTTTACAACAAACATATGTTAACAAACCGACATGATATTCCACATGATATATGTCAATGTTGCTATGTGGAATATGGAGCTGAGGCATTTGGGACAATATTGTCAACAAAATCTACAATAAACAAGTAGTCCTCCAAAAAATTGGAAACATTCTCATAAACAATGACAAACATATGAATTCCATGAGGTTCATGCATTAATGGGAGCAAGATATGCTATGCTGTATGGGTAGTTATTGAAAAATCATGGAAAAGGAGCCACAATCACCCACATGTTACTCCACGTTACAAAAAAATGACGCCCTTTCTCACGCCTCTCAAGCAGAAAGCTAGAGCTAGAGCTGGAGCTAGATATTATCAACTTACAAATACAAAATCCTCACAAACCCATTTTATGTATTTTAGTTATGCTTTGACAGGCTATGGTGCTTTATGAATTTACAGAGTCACGCATACTATGATAGACTCAGAGATGTCGGGGTCAATAAATGACCTAAAAAACTAGAGCAACTGGTGATGTCACACCTAATATAGGTTCTTCCTCCATGTTGGTTCTCAAAAATGCAGGTTTGAACCACAAGAGGTTGCCAAGCTCTCACAATGCTTTTGGCCAACGTACAAGGCCAATGGGTGCAATTGTACCTTCTACTCTTCAGGATCTGCTAGACCTAGGCGTGTGTACCTAATGAATGATGCAGACTTTGAAAGGTATTTCCTATTCAACCAATCTATTCACAATGGAAAATGGAAGTGAATAGATAAAAACCCTACAACTATACCTACTCCTACAACACAAAAGAAAGGATTTTGAATAAGTTGTTTGATATGAATTCTGTTCTCTGGGTTGTGATAGATCAGTGCCTTCTATCCACATGGGCAATGGAGTCAAAAATGAAAATGATATGTGTTTCCCTCTCTGGTTTATTTCAAGTTTCTAAGCACTTTCAAAATGAAATTCTATGGCTGGCATATGACCTCATTAATTTATGACTTGCATAAATAGTGTTGGAATGTTTTTCTATCGGGTTCTTCTTTAATCTATCCAAAAGAAATCTTAAAATCACTGTGACTTATTTAAAAGATTTTAATTCTGACTTGCAAACACCAATTAATTAAATCACACAAAATGAAATATATTTTGACAAATCAAAAATATACTTGATATACTGATTTGAATGATAAAAGACCTCAAGTTGGAGACAACCAGATAAAAATTGAAAATTATTTAATCACAACAACTGAACACATAAAGGTTTCACCAATTTAAAATATCAATCCATTGCTCTACTTCAAAAAAGGTCTATCATTGTTTACATTCCCCAGTCTTCATTTTCTGTAAATCTAACTCTAACTATTGTCCTTCTCTTGCTAATTGATTTTTCAAAACACTTATACAGTAAATTCCAAGAGTCATGACTCTTCATTTTACCCGCCACAACCGTTTTGCGTTCTTTGACATAAATGAAATATTTAATTAAGTTGCCTTATCGAAAAATTAAATATTTCGATATAGTTCAACTTTTGATTTTCCTTTAATACTTTTCCCACAATTTAATTTTCGCTTTCCTCGTAGCTTTTAATTTTACCGCCCTACTGCACCCTACATTTCTGTCTCTGGCGGTATTACGGTCAAACTGACTGTCGTGGTTTATTCATTGTCATTATCGCTCCACCGTGGCTTCTGTCCTTACCTCTAGCGGTATCGCGGTCAAATACTTGCTTCTGCCTTCACCGTCACCCGTGCTACTGCGGTCTTCTTTCAACCATGCATGGTACTGCGGTGACCCACCATGACTGCCATTTCATCGCTATCTCCCCTCCATCGCACCACCGCGGTCTCTTCCTTCACCATGTGCGATACCGCGACATCTCTTCGCTAACTATTGCCTCGCTGCTTACCGCACTCTGCGGTCTGCTCGGTGACCGTTCGCGGTGTAGCGGTAAATGTTACACCAACCACCGCTCATTGCTACTGCCATACCACGATGATTGTGCTAACCGCGCGTGGTTGCACGACAACCATTCTATCCACTGGCACTCCCCTGCTTCTGCCAACTATTCACCGCAGTTACCGTTCACTACTTAACCACCGACTGTCTCACCACTTACTGACCCTTCACCGTGACACCGTGGTAAAATTTCTGACTGGCTGCGATGCAGTGGTAGCCATTTGCTGTCCGTCCTTAACCACCACCCTCCACTGCCATGCTCCCGACCAGGCTGACTATTTACTGCGCCATCATGGTCGGTTTGGAGATTGCATGCGGTATAGCGGTAACAATCATCATGACTGTGCTTAACCGCTACGACAATACCACAAGCCACTTTGAAAAAGGCCACGGTATAGCAGTAAAAGGTGTTGGCCTTTAAGGGTTTAAAGTTTATGAAGCGGTATAATACATGTGTCATTTTTTGGCTTTATGGAAGGGGGAATAAATGAATTATTTCATGAAAATGGTAAGAGAATGGATTTTAATGGGGGTAACATAGCCATTCTTAGCATTGTAAAAGGCAGTAAATGAATTTTTATGAGAAAGACAGTGAAAATATTAGGTTCAAAATGGGAAAATCATTTAGGTTTTTGATGGAAATTTTGGGTTCTAACAGTGGCTCCTGTTGGGGATGAGTGGTTTTATAAATCACTGCAAGAATCCAGAATATCTCTGGGAGAGAAAACCAAGCAAAGGATGGAAAAAAGAGGGTAATGGAAAATGGAGGGAATGAAAGGATGAAAAATGGGAGATGAACCTACGCTACTGTTTTATTTCTAGCATCAAAATATTTCTGGGTTTTTATTTTTGTCTACAAATAGTGAGTAGATTTTCCAGAAATCAAATTAGAAATAAACGTTTTTGCTAGAAAACCCGTTTCCTGCAGGCTAAATTCAGTTTTTTTGAAAAATTCATAACTTTTGGCCATGATGTCCATTTTTGGCAAACGAGATATTGACAGAAAGCTTGTTTCAAGCACTTCATAGTGGCGTAGGCCAGTTTTTCAGATTTGGTCATCTACACAAATTTGAGGTTATTTTTCATCATGGAGACATATGTGAACATTGCTTTGTGCATGCACTCCTTTTAGTTTTCTGTTTTTGCATATTTAGGCATTCTCTCCTTTTGCAATCATTGGGTATTGTAATAAATGAACTGATATAAAGTTCCATCAGGGGGGTTTCTTGCATAATAATTTGATTAGAGTGTGCATGCACTTTGATCTTCATTGTGTTTTGATGACAACTCGCATGGGTTGTAATTTGGTTTCTTAGTTTCTTTTGGCCTTTTTTGTCTTAGTTTGACACATATCAGATTCATTTCGGATCCATCTCAGTTTGAGGGCCACTAAATTTGTGGTTAATGTTCCTGAGTCTTTATGGTACTTGTTCTCATGGAAAATTTTTAGTCTCAGTTCAACATCGGCATCGAGATTCACGGCTTCCAGATTCTGTCATCATCTTTTCATCTACTATTGCTTTATGGATTCCAGGGTTGTTCCAGTTTGGTGTTTTCGAGTGTTCCATGGCATCGGGTCTGCTGTTGCATTATTATGATTCCGATATGGTTTCTTGTAGACAAAAGTATCTTTGCTTGCTTGCCGGATTGCGGTTCCAGTGTTACTCTACAGTGTTCTTCCAGTGCTTCTTTGTTGCAGTCATCTCATTGTAGGGGGGGGTTGTTCCACTGAGTTTTCCTTCTCTACCTCATTATTGCATTTGTACATGGGTACCTGATCAGGCCTTGTTGCCGGGACCCATTCATGCTTTCTTGCATTCATCTTAGTTTTAGGTGCATGCTTATCTTGTCTCCCTAAGTTGCACTTATGGGGGGGTGTTAGTGTAATTAATTAATTATTACACTAGCATAAGTTAACTTAGGTTTTAATTAATCATATTAGTCATAAGTTGCATTTAATCATTTAATAAAGTTGTTGAGATAAGATTCCCTTCTAGAAGATGAGTTGTATTTTCTAGAACTTATCTCCATCTTGTTATCATTCCCTAGGTAGTTGGTTAGGGTTTCTTGTTGTCACATGAAGTGTGACTTGAACACTTGACAACATCATTTTCATTCTAGGTTTAGCACTTGCCTATATAATCAGGCATATGTACTCTTTGTAAAATATCCATCTATCTATCAATTTGATAGATCATAATAGAATCTATATTTGCATGCCATTATTATACTTTCTTTGTGGTTGAATATTTCTTCCTGGCAAAGGTCCACCTGTGCATCCATCATTCCAACAGATTTTACAATAAATTTTCCAAATAACTTTCTCAAATCCAAACACAGAGAAAAGAAAAGACAAGCTACAAGAAAATCTTAATTTCTTCCACAAGTTTTCAATAAATTTCTACATTTCCTCTGGGTTTTTCTACGACAAATCTACAAATACAGAAGTTTTACAATTTTTCCCTACATTTTTTTTTAATAATTTCTACATAGATTTAAACACTAAATTTTCTCTAAATCTATATTTGTTTTCCTCTAGATTTATTTCACATTTTAAATCTAATAATTCCTCAACTATTTCAAATCTTATTCTTTGGTTTTTACTGTAACTAAAATTTCCTAGGTTTCTTCACGACAATCACATAAGCTTTAAATTTCCTCTTTTCTAAAACAAATTAAACTTTCAATTACAGATCTAGCACAACAATTTTCTACAACAATACAATTCTAATTGAAATTTTAAACAAAACTATAACACAAGAATGAAACCTTTTTCAAGAAGCTTTTGAAGTGTTGAAGTTTTTGATGCTGAGCCTCTTCCAAAGCTTTCATAGCTTCTTCCCAACAATCACAATTTCCCAAAAGACAATATGTATGCAATCCCACAACAAACTATCCCAAACAAATCTAAGAATACAAATCCTTTTCACAAATTCCTTACAATCCAAAACCCCATTCCAATTTTCCATAGCAAGCCAAATCCTCCTCCCAAAATTTCAACTCCCAAAAAACATCTTGTGCTTTGTCGTGAAGAAGCCAAAGCCAAGATTCTCTCCTGGAATTAATTTCCCAACAACCCTCAATTAATATCTAAAACATGCTGACAATTAACAAATATCTTTTAACAACCACATTTAATTTCACAAAATAATTTAATAATTTAATATTCAAATTTAATTCCAAATTATATTTAATTCCCTTTAGCAACTTTCTCAATATACAATTTAATTAATCAATTTTAACTACTTAATAAATAAATTTAACCACATGGATAAACTTTAATTTACTAAATAAATTAAATTAAATTAATTAATTTAAATAAAAAGTTTCTATCAAAATGTCTAAAATTAATTAAATAAAAACCAACATTATTTAATGGATAATTTTAACATTTATTTTCATAACCTAAACCCTGCAGAATTAAATAAAAATAAACAAGGCAAACGAAGACAGAACAACTACGACTGACGACACACTGTGGCTAGGGTGTAGACCTAACACATGTTACCTAGTTACTATCTCCCGTTCAACTTAATCGTTGGGTCGACACACTCAAACCTGTGAAACCAGGTGGAGTCGATGTCATGTACCTGCAAACTTGTAAACGAGATAACAAAGATCATATATATATATATAAGCAACATAAAATACACACCATGAAGAGGAAATCATGGTATCGTAGGGTGCTCGCAAGCGAGTGATGTGATCCCATCCCCTTCACCAATACACTCATCATAAAATGACAATTCCATCATAATCAAACATCTCATGTACAATAAACATGTTATAACAACTAGCATTATTATACCAATTAAAGCATGTCAAATAAAGCATTAGATAAGATACATCACATCACACAAATAGTTTGTTGCTCTATAAATAGCGATCAAATCACACACACATGATAAAGTATATCAAAGTATTTGAATATCCAAAAACACATCAAAGCCACAAAACAAAACAAGGACACACTGTCCAGTCCAGAAAGCAAAACAGAGGGGTATTACAAATTGCATGTAAAATAGAAAAGGGAAATAGAGGAAAAATAAAATATGAGAGAAAACACCACATTTTAAAAGAATTCTAGGGTTTTCTCTACTTGAAGTGAAAGCTATATGATGGTGATGAAGGAGTCTATCCGGGAGTCTTCTAAGCATGTGCAACAAACTAACCTACAAGTGGATAATGATTTAGGTGAAGAGATTCTTGTAAAACTAAAAAAACCGCTTTCTTATGTCTTCTTGGTTTGACAGAGATGTGCCTTTAGCCCAGATCTGGTCAATTTTCTCTCTTTCTTGCTTTTCTTTGATGTATCTAAAGAACAAATTTGTCCCCTTGTCACCATTCTCCAGCCATTTCATCTTGGCCCTAACCCTTAAACCTTTAATCTTGATGGTCCAAAATTTCCTTAGGTTATTCTTTGCCAAGATTAGATTATTAGTGAAATTTTCATCTTAAGGGCTTGCCTGCAATTTGGTTTCAAGTTGGAGCAGTTCATCTTGCAGGAGAGCTTCTTTCCTTCTTCTATCTATGGCTCTCTTCTTACCAATAGTTTGGAACATCAAGATATTATTAGTCAAATATTTAGAATGGATATCATCAAGATATACATTATGAAGATCTTCACCCTCTATGTCCCAAATGATTTATATAATTCATAGGGAAACCCATCCAAATTTGGAGGCTTGTTAGTTGCTCAGTTAGCTACTTTTCCGTAGTGCCTAAATATGGTTCCTTGTTAGGTCTTTGATTCCCAATGTATTCTTTTTAATCAACTTATCAACATAGAAGAGTTGTAGGAGAATAATTTATATCTTAACAAATAATAGCTTATTATAACATGTTCAGTACAATGTCATTCTCACCAAGTTACAACCACACTACTCTAGATAGTTTATAAATATTTTTCATTATATTAAGAATCCATAGTTGTATGTATTATTTAAAATGGTCAATTAGAAGCTTTATTATTAAATTTAATAAATTTGTAATGATGAAAATCCCCAACTATGCCCTTTTACCTTATATTTTGGCTTATTTGATAAGGTTATTCTTTATATATTCATTAGTGTATAAGTAGTTGTATTTGTATGTGAAATGTGGTAAATAAATTTATTTCATTCTTTTTATTTTTCCACATACTTAAGTGTCTAGATTCACATGCTAAATCTATAATTCTCCATCTTGGTTTAGATTTGTGGATGCAAAATCAATAGAAGTAAGTTTGTGTATGTCTCGATCTAAACCCTAAAATTCTAAATTTAAGTAAGATGTCCTCTTATTTGTGCTTTACATGTATTTTTTGTTGAAGACTTTGGTTATCTTCTACCTCATGCTATTCCATAGAACTTGGTCAAAGGTATCACTCTCATCAATTCTAGTTGATAGTTGGTTTTATTATTGATTATATTCTCACTCCCCTAGATGATGAAAGTAATTCCTAACTCAAGTGATTGATCACTCAACTTTATTCAAAAGTAGAACGTTGCTAGTTTTTAGAGGATTTTCATCATTTTTGTGTTGAGAAAATCTTGTTTTATTGAACTATAAGTCTCAAAAAGTTTTAAATTTCTTGTTTTACAAAATATAAAATTCAAGGAATATGACCTAATTAAAAAAATTATCCTCCTTGAACCCATATTAAACTCAATATGCCATCATATGTTGCATGACTAGTTATAATACATGTAATGATCGAGTGTTGCTTGAATAGTGTTAAAACCACGACATTGACAAGTGTTACTTGATATATAATACATGCCCTATGTCTTGATTAAGTGCCATTTAACCAATTTAGGAATCATGGGGAAAATATTTTTTATGTTTGCACCATCACTTTGTAATAGACTCTAGTAAAGTTCAACATAAAAAATAAAAATAAAATAAAATTTAAAATTATTTCAAATTCATAATTTTTACAAAATAACTCAAAAATAAAAAATACAAAGTAAATATTTTCTCAAGAATCAATTCAATGATATTCCATAACTTTTTCTACAAAGAAGAAGAATAATTTTGAAAAGGAAAAAGAATAATTATGAACCTAAAAATAGGAATTGTTTAAGCAACATACAAAACGATCATTTGACCGTATTTATTAATTAATTAAAAATAAAGATACAATGTATCTTTATTTTTTATTAATTACCCTTTTGTATGCACTTAGACATTGCCAAACAAAAATTATCTAGGAATTAAAGATCTTGACTGGAGAAGATTCGGGCTAGAAAAACGAGTCAATTTAAGGTAACACTCATTCAAGCATATGTTGCTTTTGTATATTGTGAATGTGGAAGCATAGACCAGACATGTGAACAGTTTGACATAATGTTTCAAAGAGATATTATCTCATGCAATGCAATTACAGGCATAAATCCAAACTCCATGTGCTATGCCAGCATCCTACTAGCAGCCTGTACAATGGGAACGGAAGTGAGGAATCTACTGGAAATATGATTTTCCTTGGTTCCTCTGTAAGAAAATATGGTGGTAATGCATTGGATCAGCGAAAATCCCCACGATTATCCAGCGTTTTTTAGATTGACGATGTTATTATTAAATTAATCATGTACGAAGTAGTTATTAGAATAACAATATAACATCGACAGTTAAGTTGAGTTAAGTTTATGAAGTTAAACTGTAAGGCTCAATGAACTGCAGTTTTGTCTTCAAATTGATGCTACAATGAACTGGAGTGTCTCTATAGAACGCTCAACTGCAGTTATGGTCTGCGGAAGGCATCCATCCCATAGGTGCATTCTAGGGGCTGGATAGCTGCTTCCCAAAAGAATATGCTAGCATTGCAACTAGAAAGACGAAGAGACCATTATATTCATGATTTGGAGAAACAAGTGGAAGAAAGACGAAGACAACTTCATGCGAATCACATAGAAATCAACGATGCATGGATTCAGATATGCATTTCGATTCTTCACCTATCACATCAAGCATTAAATAAAGCCATGCAGAGTTTACATCACTTTTCTTCCCTTAATTTTGAGTTACCTCAAGTTTATATTGTAATTGCTGAAAGTGAACGAGATAGTGATTCACGTATGGTATGGATCTATGCATGCTTTATCATGACCTTGATGAAAGATAATAGATCAAGAATAGAGGGAAAGATTCATTAAACAAGAGAGCAATCTATAGTCAGTGGAAAATATTTTCGTTGGCACCTCAACAAATATCTAGAAATTTAGGTTCAGGCCCAGCTAACAACATTTCTTATATATAACCTTCGCTGTCTTGTGACTGGATACATGGTCATAACTGGTGTTAGAAGGTGTCCTCAAGAGGTTGTATCTGGTGTCTTGCTTCAGAGTACTCAAACGCAGGAAATGTATATTAATGATAGTTATCACATCAATGATGGTTCAGTTTAGAGTCCTCCTTTGTATGAAAATTTCCCTATACAACTTCAAAGACAAACTCACAAAGCTTCCTAATATTACATTGCACCTTGTAATCTATGGTAAAGAAACCATTGAGGAACTTGAAAGTCATCCTCTTTTGTTGATCAACATTGTCATTCATAACACTTATAGGTAACTCTCATAAAGGCTTCTAGTAGCCAGGAAGATTTGATGTAATATTAGTATGATTGGAGAAGATTCTGGTCAAGAAATAAGGCTACAAGAAGACAAGCATTTGCATGCAGCTGCCCAAGTACAAAGCTTGACCAAGAAAATAAGTGTTCTTGAGGGTCATCAAGGTTAGGTTATAAGCACAGTCAAGGTTGAATCAAAATGGACAATATTTAAGAGATGGCAGTCTTTAAGCAAAAACCAAGGCAAGAATATGGAAAGGCAGTGAGGAAGACCAAGGCAAGAATATGGAAAGATAGTGAGGAAGACCAATGCAAGAATATGTAAAGATAGTGAAGAAGATCAAGACAGTCAAGAGAGCAAGAAAATAAGTATGTTGACAGTCCTTTAGTCATGACATGGGATAGTCAAATCATTAATAATGGTAGAAAGTCTTCACCATATTAAAAAGGTATCAAAAAGGGCAGTCACCTTGAAATGCTAATGAAGGACAGTCTATACATGAGGAGTATCATTAGGGATAAACCTATGTTTCGAGGTTTTGTACAAGGTGTTAGACCTCACAATACAATACAAGTGACATTTCAAATAAATGAGTCTGAATGACAGTCATTTTGAGGTTCCAACAAGAATTTCACTTCAATGATAGAGAGTGGGCAGTCATGGAATGATGGTGTGCCATCTTCAATGGAAAACCCTACAATAAAGTAGCTTCATGAAGACAACCTAGAAAGGTGAGTTTACACAAGATCATTGTCACCTTGCAATAATAATACAAAGGATATCAAGATTGTTCAAGTATTGAAGACAAGGTAAACATGACAATGTACTGCATAGTTTAAAAGACAATGATGGCGGTTAGGAAGATAGGACAGTCTTGGTATCATTACAATCACCATTCAAACATTCACATTCACAATATCATTCATTGAAAAGGACAATGATTAAGGACTAGGGTCATACTTTCCAAGAAACCTAGAGTTTAATGCATGAGGTGTTAAAGTTGAAAGTAATCATATTATGAGGCATTACAAACTAGGAAGAATCACCAAGATTTTTCTAGAGAAAAGACAATAAATGTACAATACATATTCAAGATTGAATCATAGTCACATGAAAAATCGGTAAGGTAATATAGTTCATATGTGGGCAAAGATATTGCAGTGGTTTGGTGTTGACACAATTGATGAGGTTTTTGAATTATCCCCATGAATATCATGGAATTGACAATAAAGTTGATATTAAAACTCAGTGGTGTACAAAGGAAGTTGAGGGTAGTTATCAAAGGGTTTTCAAGAACAATCCTAATCACACAGTAGATAAAAAGTGTAAGGTAACAGTCTAAATGTAATGTGACAATCACAATAAGAAGAGGTTGAAGAAGCAACCAAATTTGTTGACCTTGTTTTGCTCCTTATAGATGGAAGTTATGGTTTTGAAATGAAGTTTGAGTTTATGAATATTCTTCAAGTTCATGGTTTTCCCAAGGGCATGGGGGTTCTTACACATTTAGACAAGTATAAGGATTGATAAGTAGGAGGTATTTTCCACAGCATGTCAAATTATGATATTGCTATCAGGATTTAACCATGTAGTTTTCGAGTCAAACTCATTGACACATGTTTCATAAGTAGTTGTTCATAATAACCCATCACTCATGATAATGAATGGTTCAATTAACACTCATTGCATCTAGGTGATTCTCACAGAGGTGAAGCACTGGGCCTTCCGGGGAGGTCACCCATCCCAATACTACTCTAGCTCAAACATGCTCAACCATAGAGTTTTTCTCCAAGGTAAAGACCACTTAGCTTTTAACCCCATTTGAAAAACCTTTGAGAAGTGTTGTACCTTATGAACCATTCATTATAGAGCCCCTTTAGCTCATCAATGGATAAGTAGGAGGTATTTTCCATAGTGTGTCAAATAATGATATTGCTATCAAGATTTAACTGTGTAGTTTTTGAGTCAAACTCATTGACCCATGTTTCATGAGTAGTGGTTCACAAGAACCCATCTCTCATGATAATGAATGGTCCACTTAGCACTCATTGCATCTAGGTGATGCTCACAGAGGTGAAGCACTAGGCCTTCCTGGGAGGTCACCCATCCCAGTACTACTCCAACTGAAGCACACTTAACCATAAAGTTTTTCCCCAAGGTTAAGCCCACTTAGCTTGCAATCCCATTTTTCAAAACCTTTAGCGAGTTTTGTGCCTTATGGACCATTCATTGTAGAGCACATTTAGCTCATCAATTAATAAGTAGGAGATATTTCCCACAATGTGTCAAATTATGATATTGCTATCAGGATTTAACTGTGTGGTTTTCGAGTCAAACTCTTGACCCATGTTTTATGAACTTAGTGGTTCACAAGAACCCATCTATCATGATAATGAACGGTCCACTCAACACTCATTTCATCTAGGTGATGCTCACAAAGGTGAAGCACTGGGCCTTCCGAAGAGCTCACCCATCCCACTACTACTCTAGTTCAAGTGCACTTAACTACAAAGTTTTTCCCCAAGGTTAAGCTCACTTAACTTGCAACCCCATTTTGAAAACCTTCAACAAGTGTTGTGCCTTATGAAACATTCATTATAGAGCCCTTTTATCTCATTAATTAGCAAGTAGGAGGTATTTTCCACAATGTGTCAAATTATGATATTACTATCAAGATTTAATCGTGTAGTTTTCAAGTCAAACTCATTGACCCATGTTTCATGAGTAGTGATTCACAAGAACCCATCTCTCATGATAATGAATGGTCCACTTAGCACTCATTGCATCTTGGTGATGCTCACAGAGGTTAAGCGCTAGGCCTTCCGGGGAGGTCACCCATCCCAATACTACTCCAGCTCAAGTGCGCTTAACCACATAGTTTTTCCCTAAGGTTAAGCCCACTTAGCTTGCAACCCCATTTGTAAAACCTTCAGAAAGTGTTTTCTTATGAACCATTCATTATAGAGCCCCTTTAGCTCATCAATTGATATGTAGGAGGTATTTTCCATAGCGTGTCAAATTATGATATTGGTATCAGGATTTAACCATGTAGTTTTCAAGTCAAACTCATTGAACCATGTTTCATGAGTAGTGATTAACAAGAACCCATCTCTCATGATAATGAATGGTCCACTTAGCACTCATTGCATCTAGGTGATGCTCATAGAGGTGAAGCACTGGGCCTTCTCAGGAGGTTGAACCCATCCCAATACTACTCTAGCTCAAGCATACTTAACCAAAAAGTTTTCCCCCAAGGTTAAGCCCACTTAGTTTGCAACCCCATTTGCAAAACCTTTAGAAAGTGTTGTGCCTCATTAACCATTCATTATAAAGCCCCTTTAGCTCATCAATTGATAAGTAGGAGGTATTTTCCATATAGCATGTCAAATTATGATTTTTTTATTAGGATTTAACCATGTAGTTTTCAAGTCAAACTCATTGACCCATGTTTCATGAGTAGTGGTTCACAAGAACCCATATGTCATGATAATGAATGGTCCACTTAACAATCATTGCATCTAGGTGATGCTCACATAGGTGAAGCACTAGGCCATCTTGGGAGGTCACCCATCCTAGTACTACTTCAGCTCAAGTGCGCTTAACCATAGAGATTTTCCCCAAGGTTAAGCCCACTTAGCTTGAAACCCTATTTGAAAAACCTTCAACAAGTTTTGTGTCTTATGAAACATTAATTATAGAGCCCCTTTAGCTCATCAATTGATAAGTAGGAGGTATTTTCCACAGTGTGTCAAATTATGATAAATTGCTATTAGGATTTAACCGTGTAGTTTTTGAGTCAAACTCATTGACCCATGTTTCATGCGTAGTGGTTCACAAGAAACCATCTCTCATGATAATGAATGGTCCACTTAGCACTCATTGCATCTAGGTGATGCTCACAAAGGTGAAGCACCGGGCCTTCCCGGGAGGTCACCCATCCTAGTACTACTCTAGCTCAAGCACAATTAACCACAGAGCTTTTTCCCAAGGTTAAGCCCACTTATCTTGCAACCCCATTTGCAAAACCTTCATCAAGTGTTGTGCCTTGTGAACCATTCATTATAGAGCCCCTTTAGCTCATCAATTGATAATTAGGAGGTATTTTCCACATCGTGTCAAATTATGATATTGTTATCTAGATTTAACCATGTAATTTTTGAGTCAAACTCATTGACCCATGTTTCATGAGTAGTGGTTCACAAGAACCCATCTCTCATGATAATGAATGGTAGAACTCATTTCATCTAGGTGATTTTCACAGAGGTGAAGCACTGGGCCTTTTGGAGAGGTCACCCATCCCAATAGTACTCCAACTCAAGCACGCTTAGCCATAAAGTTTTTCCCCAAGGTTAAGCCCACTTAGCTACAACCGCATTTGCAAAACCTTCAACAAATGTTGTGCCTTATGAACCATTCATTAAAGAGCCCCTTTAGCTCATCAATTGATAAGTAGGAGGTATTTTACATAGCGTGTCAAATTATCATATTGCTATCAGGATTTAACCACGTAGTTTTTGAGTCAAACTCATTGACCCATGTTTCATGAGTAGTGGTTCACAAGAACCCATCTCTCATGATATTGGATGGTCCACTTAGCACTCATTGCATCTAGGTGATGCTCATAGAGGTGAAACACTGGGACTTCTTGGGAGGTCACCCATCCCAGTACTACTACAACTCAAGTGTGCTTAACCATAGAGTTTTTCCCTAAGGTCAATCCCACTTAGCTGTAACCCCAAGGTTAAGCACGCTTGAAATGGAATTATACTGGGATGGGTGACCTCCCGGGAAGGCCCAATGCTTCACCTCTGTGAGCATCACCTAAATGCAATGCGTGCCAAGTGGACCATTCATTATCATGAGAGATGGGTTCTTGTGAACCACTACTCATAAAACATGGGTCAATGAGTTTGACTCAAAAACTACACAGTTAAATCCTGATAGCAATATCACAATTTGACACACTGTGGAGAATACCTCCTACTTATCAATTGATGAGCTAAAGGGGATCTATAATGAATGGTTCATAAGGAACAAAAATTGCTAAAGGTTTTGCAAATGGGGTTGCAAGCTAAGTGGGCTTAACCTTGAGGAAAAACTTTGTGGTTAAGCATTTTTGAACTGGAGTAGCAGTGGGATGGGTGACCTCTCGGGAACTCCCAGTGTTTCACGTCTATGAGCATCACCTAGATGCAATGAGTGCTAAGTGGACCATTCATTATCATGAGAGATGGGTTCTTGTGAACCACTACTCATGAAACATGGGTCAACGAGTTTGACTCGAAAACTACACGATTAAATCCTCATAGCAATATCATAATTTGACACTCTATGGAAAATACCTCCTACTTGTCAATTGATGAGCTAAAGGGGCTCTATAATGAATGGTTAATAAGGCACAACACTTTGTTAAGGTTTTGCAAATGGGGTTGCAAGCTAAGCAGGCTTAACCTTGGGGAAAAACTCTGTGGTTAAGTGTGTTTGAGCTGGAGTACTACTGGGATGAGCGAACTCTCGAGAAGGCCAAGTGCTTCACCTCTATATTGGCGTAAGCGTTCCTAGTTAAAAATTAATCATTTGAAAGAATCTAAAATATTCATCTAACCATAAAATTTTAAAATATTAACATATCATTTTTTGAAATATATCACAACACTTCTTTCATCATTCAATTTAAAACTAAATATCACATTTAGTTTATTTAATTTAAAATTTATTTTTTACAACCCTTAATCTTAAAATTCTTACCATTATTATTATTTAATTATTTCTCATAGATAATTTGTAGTGAAAAGTATAATTTATTTTCATTACAGATACACATAGGTATTGTTATAGATAAACCTAAATTATGCATCAACCAACAAGTGGATATGTAAAAATATTGAAGACATGGTTTCCTAATTCTTAAGTCTCAATATGTCAACAATCCCATCCTCTCCTAAATTTTTATGGACTATTAATTTATTATTTATTAATATTTTATACAAGATTTTAAATTTTTTTATTCTTTTATAATCTTTTTGTTGAGGTAAAGAGTGCATTTTAAAAAGAGTAATTTTTTTGTATAATTTTAATTATGCAATTTTTTTTTTATAAAAATTATGGTTGAATTAATAAAGTTTATATTGTACATCACCTTGTCAAATCACATCTTTGTAATTTAATATTTCCATCTCAAAAATATTATACTATTATATTTAATTATATTGAATGATTCAGAAAGAGTCTATTAAAAATCAAATTTTATTGAACAAAGTCTACCAAAGATAAAGTCTTATTAAACAAAATCTACCAAAGATTAAGTCTTTTGAACAAAGTCCATCAAAAATCAAAATTAATAAAATATAAGACCTATATGACCTTTAAAAAAGGCCAAAATTATATTCTAAAGAGCTTTGACCCCTCTCTAACACTTATAGTCACTTTTTTTTAATGGACACTCCCAATTTTAAAAGAATAAAACAGCCAAACATTTGATTAAAATCTCTTTTGTCAACGGAATAATTAAATATCACAGGCTCAATATTTATTATTTTCTTGTAGCAGTTGAGGGAACTACATACAAATGTGGTATCTCACAAAATAATTATTGGCATATATTTTTCAATTTGAAAAGCTTACAAATTTCTATTGATTTTATTTAGTGTAGCAATGTGGAGCTTAGAAAAACAATGTTTTGCTATATGCATATCTTGGAAAATAAGAGATATAGATGTATTCATTTTTATTTAAAAAAATTAATATTATATAATTAATTAATTTATTAATAGTGATAATTATATTGTATTTAATATTATTTAATCAATAATAATAAGTATATTTATTAATTAATTATAAGTTATAATTTTTTATTTAAAATAATTTTAAAAATAAATAAAATTTAAAAATAATAATAATAATCAAAATTTAATTATGATCATCTTTTTCAATGGTTTTGTTTTAGTTATTATTGTAATCTTCACTCGTTTAAAACAATTCATATTAAATTTTATACAATTCTAATTTATTAAGATGTTAAAATTAAAATTTTAAAAATAAGATGACAATTATTTTTGTTCTAAATAAATAATTAAAAAATACAAAGACTAAATCAAATCTAATCCATACTCCAAAAAAAAGGAGTGGATATTTCACGCATCTCAATCAATAGAATACTATGTCCTTTTTTTTTTATACCCAACATTAATTATTTAGAAATATCAAAAAGTTGTACACCTAACTTCAAACATTAAATTGACATTGCAAAAGTGGGGTGATAGGTGGCAAATTGAATGCTTATATATATCACATACGTTATACCCAACAATAAACATGATAATTAAAAGAAATGTGATATAAGTTCAGACAAAATGGATTTGTTGAAAAAGATTTAAATTTTATGAAAAATGTAAAATTATAATTTTATTAAATAAAAATAAAAATTAGAAAAATATAATATATTTTAAAATAATTATTTATTAATATTATTAAAATATTTAATTTTTATTGACTATAAAAATAAATAATTGTTTATATTTTTTTGGTTTTAATATTTTGACTAATCTAAGTGTTTCTTCTTCTTACTGATGAATCATAAAATATGATATAAAATATTGAGTAAAAATCTTAACATAATTAAAATTAGAAACATCATAAGCAATATTATAGATGGTGGAAATATCATGATTGTTGTATATTTATTTTTGAATAATATAAATATATATTTTTTAATATACAATCTATTGTGTTTATAGATTTAGTAATATCTCATTATGCCATATATAGATATAATTTAATGGTATTGATTGTATTAATGAAAGCTTAAATATATAACTACCAAAAAACTTATAATAATTCATATTACTAATACTATTTAGAGTATGGATCACCCGAAAATTCTTATTGCTATACAACTCATTCAACCTAATCATCCATAATTTGAGAGCTAAATTCAATTATCACACATTTACACATTTTAATTGTCAAAAGTATTGGCATGACTAGAGATTGTTATTCAATCATTGTTTGATTTGAGAGATTAATCTAGACAAAAAGCTCCTTGTGATGCAATGTTGATCTTTTAAGATATTATAATTCTCATTTATAGGTCATGTAAATAATGATAATGATAAGATAATCGATCAAATATTACTTGAACTACACTTGAATAATTTATTACTTCATTCTCAATTCACCATCAATAAATAAATACGATGCAAATTCAAACACACTACACTCTTCAACAACACCAATACATTTACTACTCAACAATACAAAACAAATTCTATATTTAAAGTAAATTATATTTATAAATGTATTTATCAAAATATCAAAAGAATAGAATAGAAGACTTTTAATGTCCACGAGACCAAAAGAAGGCCTATGGGACAGTGACCACAGGAATTTTAGCATTGTGAAATGCCTTCTCCTGCTGTTTAATTTGATAATATAAAATATAACACTTTGTAATGAGATCCACTTCTAATATAAAATATTTAGACATCAACCATAACAATGTGTCCAATACTTTAAAGTCTCACTTTGTTTTAAACAAAGATCCTTAATTTTTAGTTAACAACATACCACTCCTTACACACAATCCAAAATTTCAATCTGAAACTATAACTATTATAAATTACATTAGAAACAGTTTTGATGTAATAATGAAACTTAATTCTAATTTTATTTTAGATTTTAAAATAAAGTGGAAAATTTGATTCAATTGATCTTGTGATCAATAAAAATACATATCATTATTCCCATCAATTAATCTCCAAACTTTCAAAAAAACGCAATATTTTTATCTCCACAACAGTTTCTCCCAAAACTTAAGTTTTTTGGACAAATTTGGAGCAGTATGACAGATGCCAAAACCTAATATTTTTGACAAATTTGGAGCAGTATGACAGGTACCAAAACCTAATTTTTTTGACAAATTTGGAACAGTATGACAGTTGCCAAAACCTAATTTTTTTTTGACAAATTTGGAACAGTATAACCGGTACCAAAACCTTATTTTTTCACAAATTTGAAGCAGTATAACAGATATCGAAACCTAATTTTTTTTGACAAATTTGGAGCAGTATGACAGGTGCGAGTGCGAGGGAAACAAAGGTAAGATTAAACAACATTCTTTCTAAAAGATGCCGGAAAATAGCAGGGGCTGTTCTCCTCGATCCTTCCCAAAGGAAGAGCTGTATTAATGCCGAAGCTTCTGGAAATTGGCTTCTCTTGCGGTGCAGGAGACAAATTACTCCTCTGCGAGGCAGCCTTCACATGATTACCAAATTCGTCACCATTTCTCGAGGAGGTGGTGGTGAAGCTCTTTGGCAGGGTGACAGTGGAAACACCAAAACCCCCTGCAGCTAAGCCGTTGTAATTAGTCCTCCCCGCACACTCAGACACGCTTCTGATGTAAAAATTTATGGCTTTGACAAGGCATGGAATTGGAGAGAGACATTTAATGCCTCTGTACAGTGATCTTTCTCGCGGCTTTTTTGAAACACCGGAGGTGGCTTCGCCATTGTTGCCACCTTCCATGAGGAATTTAGTTCAACAGACTTCTTGTCGCTCAAACAAATCTCGTAAATATCTCAAATCTCTGATTGTAAGCTCAACAATTTGCTTAGGGTTTTGCGACTGTGAAAATAAAGATATCATGATAGAGAGATGCGCGTGATAAGACATTTTCTACTTTAGGACACCGCGTCAAATAATTGTGAATGGGCAGCCTGCGGATTGGGAGACAATGTCAATAGAGTAGCCAGTCAATAAATTATTATTATATTAAATGATTTGTAAGCACACTTTTATAGTTTTATTGACAAAGCAAAACAAATATACAATTAATTCACACTTTTTATGAACATTTATATCTATCCACTATTTAATAAAAAAAATAGGTTTTTTTAAAAAGTTTTTATAATTATATGTATTTGATCATTTATGAGATTTTTGATAAATTTATAAGTTTGTGATTTTGAAAGTATTATAATTTTTTTTTTTTAATAAGGTATGTATCTTTTTAGTAGCATTATAGTTGTTTTAAATAATGGATACATTGCATAAAAATATATTAATTTTTGAAACAAAAAAACATCATTTATTTTTTGGACCATACATGTTGTAGATAGGTCATCACATCTTGAATGTAATTGAAAATTTGATGGTCAATTTTATTATTCTTCATTTATTTACAATTGTAATATCATGTGTTAAGTAGTGATGTGAAGGTTGACAAAGCCAATAAAAAAATGATCATTACTCATATTATAACAATATGGAAATATATAAATATCATGATCATATAGTATGAGATGATATTATAAAATCATAGTATTATAATTAGATGTTATGAACACAACATCATATAACTTTTTACATAGCTATGATTACACACATTAATTAAAATAACAATTTTATTCAT